>VWPU01000216.1:0-126770 GCA_013398955.1 Callaeas wilsoni | reverse complement strand
ACACCGCCCCCGGGCTGCGACACCGACACCGCCCGCCTGCAGCCCCGGGAGCTGCGGGCCGCGGGGGCCCGCTGGCAGCCGGCGTTCTGCGCCCGGAGCGTTCCGCCGCGCAGCGCTGGGCACAACCCTGCCCGCGCCGTCCGGGCTCGCGTCTCTGGGAGCGCTCCCCGGCACGAGGAGAGCCCCCACCCTGCCTGCAGCCCCGGGGGCAGCCGAGAGTCCGCACCGCCGCGCACGGCATCCACACACACTTACCTGTCCCAGGGATGCTGCCGATGGTATTTTTCGGAGCCATTAAGCACCAGCAATCAAAGTCATAAAGCGAAATAACCTGTGACGCACTTTCACAAAGTAGAGATGCTCTGTAATTTTTACTTTGAAATAATAATGCAATTGAAGTTACATGTCATGTCATGAAAAGAGTTTTTGTGTGTATGTGGTTTTTGTCCATTACATAATTTTTCATCCTGTGAAGAAATACCATCTTGCACACCTTACATGAACACAATTCAGAGTTGAACAGCAAATGACTATGGCATTAACCATTTCAGCTGGTTTATTACTGTAACTATCTGGAATATATTCTTTGTCAGAGGTAAAGAACAAAAAAACACTGCAATGAAAAATTATGAATGGAAACTTGCATTTCCCCCTTTCTTTACCGAGGACCTGTAACTGCAATCAGCTTAATTGCAGCAGGAGTTAATTGAGTTCCTCTGAAGAGCTGGTGGGCTCTTTCTGATCAGAGGGTATAAATATAGAAAAAGTTACACTCACGTGTGAGGATCAGATAGCTATACAATATTCTGTGCATAATGAACAAAATGACTTTTATGAATCCATGGCATGTTTCTATAAAAATGCAGTAAAGAAAATATAAGGCACCATGGGATACTTTTCTATGAAAATAAATGCTATGTGGTCCTTTAAAAAGATATTTCTCCTAAAATAAAATAAAAAAGTATCCATCACTGCACATCCCAGATCTCACAGAGAAGAGGTGTGAATTTGTGATCATTCACTCTCCATGACATCAGCATCTCCGCGTGATGATGGTTAAATGTCCGTAATTCCGTGAGACGACCCAGAAGACATGCAAAGTGTTGAGGGTTATCTGGGTGGTGAAGTTTGCAGACTTTTTGTAGAATATCCAGCAGTGGTTCTTGAAGCCTTTCCACAGAATCTCTGTCCTTTATGTATTGTCGATCTGATTATGGTTTTAAAGAAAAGAAGTAATTAACAAATATATGCTCTGATACTTTGCAATTATTTACACTGATAAGCTAATATAAAAATATTCAAATATTTACACTGGCCACTGATGTTCATACCTACAAAGAATATTTATTTTCACATTAAGATGAAATAAAAATGTTTAGTGCTGTATTTTTGCTTTAGGGCTTTCATGTAAAAGTCCCACTTCTAGCTAGAGAAAACTTCTAACCTTCTTAAAAACAGAAGTGTTTTAACTCTGTAATGTTTCACTGGAGTTCTATCATCATCTCTCCATGTGGTTCTGCAGCAGAGTATGTCTTGCAATGCATTGCAAAGACTGAGCAACACCCTAAGTTCTTGGAGGTGTGATACTCCTGGGGAATTTACCCAGTAGAGAAGAGTGTACAGGCAGGTCACCAGGGTGAAATCAAACATCTTCATCCTCAAATTAAATTTCTTTGTTAGAAAATACCTGTCTTTTTATTTTGTTCATATGGAAACATGTGTTTTGATACTTGGATTGGGACGAAAAGAGAAGGATGGGATTTTTGGTGAAAAAAAATTTTCTGAGACACACTAACTCAAAGATCGATGGAAATGCTTTGCCTTCCCATCTTTCATGAAACCTGATTTGGAAACCTCCCAATGAAGGCTGAAGACCTTCATGCTCTATTCTAAGTTATAGGGTTTCCCAATTTCCCTCTAAAATATGTGGCATTCCACAATGGTCAGTGGTGAAGTGCATGTAGCCACATCTGGGGTTTTCTGAAGGAAGAAGCCTGTTTTGCTAAGCAGTGAAGAGATACCAGTAATTTTTAAAAGCAGGTTATTTAAGCAGTTTCTTCCTTGTGTGCAAAACCAAATGGTGTAGCAGGACATACGAAGTTTGTATTTGTGTGCTTGTTTTCTGGTTTAACAACTGAATTTACAGAATGAGCATGCACATTCACTTACTCCATGTAGAATGTAAGTTTTTAAAAATCTCACATCATGCTCCTCATGCTGTCTTTCCAAATCACTAATATTTAATTCTGGATGAGAACTTACCTGGAGACAGGATAACTATGGCTGTGAGCAGTGCATATTCTTCCTGTGTCATCTTCAGCTCTCCAATGCTTTTATAAAAATTAAACATGGGAGTTATGAATTCATCTGAGATACCTGTGAGAGGGAAAAAATAGTTATAGCATGTCTTAATTATTGAAGCACTCTGGTTTATTGCTACACAGCAATTATTTCATATTTCGTATTGACTGTCTTGGTGAGAGAAATCTACTACAGAAATCATGATGCAAGACAATTAGTTACAAAAGTGCAAGCACATCCTTGTTTTCCAGAGCAAACTAGATACAGACAAACACTGGCAATTTCTTTTTGCATGGTTTCAAAGTCTTTCTTTCAAACCATTAATTTTACTCTGCAGGTTTGGCTCTTTAGGACAAGTCTCATCCATGGTTTCCTCGTTGTCTGCTGATAATCCTCTTAGCGAAGCAGTCCCTGTGTTCTCTGTCTCTGCATTAGTTATATGGAAGCCTCTCAGGGTGTGTGGTTTAATTCCAGCCCAACTCTACAGCTGACTGCCTTGGGCAGTTGCTTCAGTTGTCTCCATAAAGACACTTAATTACTCCTTTTATGTAGCCTGAAACTTTCGGTAGGTCTGGGATTACTCGTAGTCCAAGATCAACTTGCTTGCAACTACTACTACCTTAGAGCATAAAATAATGTATTATAAAATACAGAGCAAAAAATAGCTAAAATCCAGGCCTATTTAAGAATGAGGTCATGTGATTCTCTCATCATCAGCAGAAGCCTTTGGGGTTTCCAGACTAAGACATGCCAGTGGGGCTTCTTCTTGCTGACTTTGTCATCAGGTCACAATGTTCTTAGTTAGCCTTAAATTACAGATGTACTCCATCCTGCTCTTTGGTGTAAAAGAGAAGTAAGTCCTGTGACATCAAAATTATTCTTTTTTTAAATGATATGTGAGTCACTCAGAGCAGACACTGGACTACTGACAGCGGCTGCTTGCAGCTCTGAAGCAGTGTAGACATCCAAACCAGTGGTTCTGCAGCAAGAGCCTTTTGTCCTCCCTTGGCTGAAAGGATGGAAACCTCCTCGGTTCCCACAGATGAGGGCCACAGGATCTCTTGTAGATTTAATCTTAATTTTGAGCTGTTCTAGGAGAAGTCTTCATAACTTGTTTTGGAAACTGCATGAAATAATGCGGGTTTGAGTGTTGTGTACAATATAGAGCTGAAGTCCAGGATTAGTGAGGTTTGGAGTGCCTCCAGTAGGGGAAATTAAAACTGAAACTCAGCAGGTGGAACTCAAAGAAAGGGAACATGAAGTCACTTGACTGAACTATGAAACAGTCACATTTTGCTGTGATAGTGAATTTACTTCAAGCAGTGGAATACTTATGTGTCCCAACAGTGAAAGAATGGTCTTGCAGGGTGTGGTTTATTTTATGGCTGAGTCATGTGTTTAAACACATGACATGAGCAACCTATGTTCACTTCAGATTTCAAGCCACAGCTCTTGTTTTTGTGATGAGTTCAATACTGCTGAGTCTAAGTCATTTAAGTGGATATATATGATGCGGGTCAGCTCGTCCTGTCGAAGTTAGTAACACAGCTGGACCTTCTTACAGAGCAAACAGTAGTCATAGCATCTACTATTCTGCGAGGTTTATGTTGTTACTCATCTGCCTTAACTACTTAAAACTTTGAATACTTGTTATTGCTAACTTTTGGGGAACCACCTGTCTCTCTCGGGTGGTTCTAAATGCCAAGGTTCCTTATAATATGTAAGTAGCACATATATATGGCACACCAAAGTCTTTAACTTTGCATGAAAGTAGAAACAAAAAAAAGTAAAAGCTGGGCCCTAAAACAGAGTAAATTAATTTTTTTCATGGAAATGAGTAGCTCAGCAACTACATGAGAAAAGTTGAAGACAAACTAGATATTTTTAGAAGTCTCTGTGCAAGGTATTGTGCCGCTGGACACAATCGTCTTGACAGGAAACAAGAAATGGTAGGAAGTGGGCTGTGACCAAGACTCCCATCACTTGTTTCTTGTATTCATAATCGATTTTTTTTCTCTTTTTTCTTTCAAAGGTCAGGTTATCTTTCAGCTGGATGAATTCATTGCTTTTGGTGACCCCAAACTCCTCAAATCCTGTTGTCTGTATGGCAGAAGTAGGATGAAAATGGTGATGGCAAACAGGATGTGGAAAAACTAATTCAGGCCCTCACTGGTCCAAACAATACCTCAGCATGTAGTAAAACAATCCCTGCCCAGAAAGCTTGTAAACTAACATTAAGAAACTGAAGTATGGATGGTTGAAGCAAAAAATGAGTATAGGTGTGGAAGCAAATTAAATTACTGCAGAGAACTCTGCATTAGTGTACTGCAAACAAAGAAATTAAACAAAACTGTAGAGATGAAAGGGAGTAAAAACGGATGTTTCAGCAAGGCAAGTGATTTACCCCTTTTCCTAAGGAGAACTTCAAAATCTTTACATTTATGTATGTCACAAGACAATTATAAAAAGAAAAAAAAAAAAACAAACATGAAAAATGAGCAATTTTGAAACTAGGAAAATGGAATCTTTTTTTGGTTAGTAGTTTTGCTGTCATCCCACGTATGCTGGAGTTTCCCGGTTATTACTTTATCTTCCTGTATGCACGTTAGACAAATTGCTTTTCCGTCACAAGAGGGGGCTGTTTTCCATTGTGATTGTAAACGCTTCGGTTTGGACTTAATAAGCTCCAACAGAAAGAAAGAAAGGAAAAAAAAAAAAAAAAGCAGGAAACACAGGAAACAGATGTTTATGGTTCTTACTTTTTTTTCCTAGCTACTATATGAGATGTTATCACTTCAAATCAGATTATCAGAACAAGAATTAAAGGTGATTTGGTGCTTGTAACTGGAAAGGCCACAGGAGAAATGAGTTACATGATTTTCCTTCCCAATGTCATTACTACAAGTTATAGCCCAAAAGTGGAAAAAAAAAAATCAAATAGATAAAATTATATTTCTGGCCTCACTGAGAACAGAAAAGTTAGTTCCGCCTAACCTTCTATATTTATGTCAGTTGAGAGCCCTGCACAGTGCTGTCAGGCAGGCAGAGCTTCCTGGTCACTGCTAATAGTGCCTCCTTCCTAACTTCCTTCAAAAAGGTTTCAAAGACCTTGTTTCATGCAGCGTTGTGGCAGTAAGAACATGCTCATCCTTCGTATTTCATTGGGCATCTTTCCACATTATACGGATTCCTACCGAACCCAACTCAGCCGCCTGCAGAAGATGCTGCAGGCCATTTGATCCTTTCTGTATGTTCGTGCATGTCTGGCTGTAAACACATGCGTAGACAGTGGGAAATACAAGCTTTACTGAGTGCAGCTTTGCAGCATCAAACTAGAGCAGATTTAAGCCCATGAACATTATTCACTCAACACCCCTTACTTGCACAAGTTCATCCCCATCTCTAGCTCAAGACACAGCATTACTTTAGACCTTGTCTTTTTCAGAGTTTTGTTGCTATAATTTCTCTATAAAGGTAAGATGACTGATACTTTCATAAGGTTTGCAGTTTCAGGCCATGAATAATTATCTGTTTAGCATAATCCTGGAATAGGTGTATCTACTGTGATATCAAGTCAGTATTGCCAGCTTTTTGAGACAGCATTCTCTCGTCTATTTTTTCCATTTTGTAAAACTGAATAATTAATCTATTGCAAGAAGAAGGCTTGAGAGTAAATGCTAATTAACAGTAACTAGCGCTGTGTTATTAATATAGATAGAGATCATTTTTTCTTGATAAACGTTGAGGTGTTAGCGAATATGAAACCAAGGCTATATCAGTAGCTGCTTTATGCAAATAAAATATTCTAATTACTCACAAACTTACATTTTATCTTTCACATTATTCCATCTACCAGAATTGCTTTCCATGCTGCTTAGTAGCTCTCCCTTCTGAGCTATTCAAATGCATCAGTGGCCCTTTAAACACTGACCGAATTCACCCCCTTGATGCTGAGTGCCAAACAGGGGCAAATCTAGCCAAGAGAGAAGACACACCAGAGCACGGACACATATTTTTCTGTCTGCCAATGTCCTGTAGGGGTTAAACGGCCGGCTTAAATGAGAAGTTAGCATGTGTCACGCAGAACTCACAACCAAGTAGCAAACCCCCATCTTCTTTAAAGCAATCCATAGGACCTCTGTTAAGTCATAATTGCAAGCAAAGAAACCTTAGTTTAAGAAAACCCAACCAACCAAATAACAAACCAAGCCTGTAAGGAAGGTGCAAATGACCTTGTCACACACCCTCCTTTGGCAGTGGCCTGAGTGCCTGCAGACAGGAGAGAAATGTGGTCTGGCATACAGTAGCAGCATCTGCACTGCCTTGAGCTAGTCTTCATAGGCACAGTCTAAAAAGGTTTTTGGCCTGAAGAAGCACACTTATGCAGAAGAAAAGAGACTGGGTCCCTGACATCTGTTCTTGCTTTCATGGGTATAGATCTATTCTGTAGATATGATTTAAATAGTTTTAGCAACTTTATTTGTAATTCAGGAACCTAGCACTGAACGACCCGGTGTGGTAGATTGTGCAGGAAAGGTGTGTGAACAGAAATGCTCTTTCTTATATTTTGCAATTTAAAGTGGTCCAAATTTCTAAATGTTTTGTGCAGTGTGCCAGTTTTGCATTGAGTCACAGGATGATGTGTCTCCTTCCACGAGGATGCACATGACCATTTGGAGGGTTAGACACTTTGGACACGTCAGTGAAGATCATTTTGTTTCTCTGCACAAAACCCAGCACAATGGGATTTTGAAGCACCGCCCTTGCTCAGTACTAATAACCAAATGATAAAAGACAAAGGCAACGGAAATTATTAGGCATCCATGTTCCAATACCAAACTTTTCTTTTAGTTGCCGGAGCCTCTTATCCAAATCAACAGGAACTTTATATCCCACATTCAATGGCAAAAGGTGGCCTCTTGGCAATGCTTTGAAAGTGCGGCTATTTCTTTGTTTTCCCTTGCATCTGAGTGTACTTCAGCACCTGTAACCCATCCAGGAAGACAACAGTGTATTTCACAATGTCAAATGTCCTGCTGCCAACTTAAAATTTGGGTCCAGATTCTTCCCTTTCTGTCAATATCAGATAGTATTTTATTTCCCAATATTCAAATTCCTAGAACTGCTCTGTAGAGTAAAATGACGAAATAAAAATCTCTGTCTTTTCATGACCACTGAAACATGGTATCTTTAGCAAAAGAAACTACAAATGCTCACAGAGAAAAATTTCTGTATCTCAGCTCTGTTTTTTAAAAATACTGTACTGCTCAATATTTAGGAGAATTTGCTTTCAAAATAACAGAAAAACACTAAGCATTAAATTACTAGGATGTCAGCCTTTCACAGAATGAGTCAATCACAATATGTTATATGCATAGTGAAGCATCAAATAAGATGAGTAAATGGCACCAGATCTCAGTAACATTAGGTAAAATGTCTGTATTTCTCATTAAGTCTCAATATTAGGGTGCCTAGGAGAAGCTTTCAGTCACAGGAGCACCTAGTGCCAGAATTTTCATGATGACATATTGAGAAAGACCATCGGGGCATGAACAAAGGCAGTCTCTGAGGTGCAGCAGGACTTGAGCAATATGCACAAGCTGAGAAATAAAAATACACCTCATCAGCATGAGAATGAAAAAGAATGCTGATAATGCTCAAAGGTCATCACCACCAGATCTCTGACTTCTTTATCAGAAAAAAACCCCCAACATTCCATACAATCAGACTGGAAAAGACATAAATATTAATAGATGAGAGCAGCTTCAAAGTGGACATGGTGGCAGGTGACAGAAGTCTGGACAGCTTGTGACTTTTAGGCAGGATCACCACCACCCTCCCTGATTTTATGGATACAGGCATCAAAGCTTGACAATAGAACTTATGTGATATTCAGGCATTAGTCTGTATCTAAAAATATACAGACAGAAATTCTGACTAATGGCAATAATTTATGGCTGCTGGCATGACAATGCTTAGGACCTCACTAGGAGCCATAAATAATCCTGATGCTGTTTTTTCATTTATTACCTATAAACTTGACTTTTGAACTCCCACTCAACCATCACTGAATTTCTTCTGATACTCTCTGTTGTCTTTAGGTTCCAGTTTGCTGCATTTAGCCTTTTTTTGTTTGTGTGTTTGTTTTCCAGTGAGGTTCATGGAAAAAGAGGGATTTAATCTCTTCTGGCCATTCTTATCTCTTGGACCAGTCTGTAACATGACAATGGGCAGCTGCAGCTTTTAGTAGCTTTTGTCCTTACTGGTTAAGACTGGAAAAGACTGCTTCCATTTTCACTCTAATGTCACATTTGGTATAGGCTACTATGAAACCTAGAGCCCTGGTGTTGATTCATATGACATGCAGGGGTGTGAACTGCATAATATTTAATATTTTCATATTAAATATTTGTAATATTTTTATTTTACTGTATTTTATATTACATATTACTGAAATGATATTGAAAGCTGTGTATGTAAGCAATGATAACAGAAGAATTTGGATGCCTTTCCTTCATTTTGTTTAAACTTGGACACCTGAAAATTATGAGGATGTAAGCCACAAAAATAAGCTATTTCCATAGTAGATATTTAAAAACTATTTCTAAGTTTTATTTATTTAAAAGTTAAATAGGTCTGGTAGCAGTAATTAAACTACGAATGCAAAGATTTACAAGCTGCTTTTGTTATTTATTGTCACAGCCCCATTAAATGCAGCAAAGGTAAATCTTTTAAAGTAGGCTTGAATTTGCACAAAGTAGAGAAATAAAATATATGGGAAAAGTTATTTTATTCTTTGTTCTGGCTATTAATAGAAGGAAAGAATGCAGTCAGCAGCAGTAAGCTGGATAATACATTATCCTCCTGTAATACAGGGAGAGAGAAATTCTAACATCAGTATTTCCTCTTATGTCTTCAACTTGATCCTGGCTTGAGGGAAGGTGTTTTAGAAAGGCTCTTTCAAGAGCAAGAAGACACGCATTTGTATTTATATGGGCATACACATTTAAAAGTTATTGTGTTTCATTTCTTGGGAAATATTGAGCCCGGGGTTTTGGTCTAAGAATTTGCTTTTAATTTACCTTGGAATTTTTTCCTCACAGAAAAAAATCTTCCTTTGGAATGAGCAATACATATGAAATTGTTACTTGTCTTGAAATTTTGTTCTTCACAAAATGCTATTTTTAAAATCTACGACATGACAGGTAAATAATACTAAGGCAGGATACAGTCTAATATTTCAGCCAGGTATGTTATCATGAAGTCAAGTACAAACTTGTAAAAAACAATATTGCATCTCATCTGAATTCAATAGCTGCAGAGAATTAACAGGATACTTTAAAATTATGACTAAGGAAAAAATTATTGGTGTGACATAATGGCTTATGCAATGTTCTGCATTAAACTATTTCTTGCTTCTGGGGTTTTTTTAATGAACAGTTGATACGCTGAACAAAGAAGCTTGATACTCACTGTACAGATTAGAGGAGAGAAGCTTTCAGTAATCATGTTGCCATATGGATTCATTTCTCTAAAACCTATTTTTATCAAAAATGTGGGTTATAATCCAGTAAAAAAATCTCTTAATGAAGACATTTGGATCTGTGACAACTCATTACAGTTTCCAGGAAACATATCTGGCCTTCTTGGCATACTTCTCTGCCTGCAGAACCTAGACCAGAAGCTATTCATACGGCTCTGGAAGTCACTGTTTCCAGTCCATCAAATAGTACCCTCTTATAAGCAATCAAAATGAAAGAAATATGAAGAGCTACTAATTATAAATGAGTGTGCTAAGACAAAATAAATACATACATTCAGCTAGTGAATTATTCTCAAGTTTTCTGACTCTTTTTCAGTGAATCAAATATATAAGTATCGACTTAATTTTGCTTAAATCAGTAGTACTTTCTGAACTGAGTTGAAGCCCATTTCCATGATTTATATTGAGGTTGCATGTTCTTCTGTCTCTTCTCCTTCTGATCCTTAAAAAGGAAAGTCAGAAGCCAGAATCTGTAGACTGACTCTCTGATTCAGAAATGTTGATCCATTTGAATATTCAGTGATAGGTATCTGAGGGTTGGATAAAGCTTGCTGGGCAATACAGAAAAAGGCAAAACATTCAGTATTGCATTGATGGAGCACAAAGAATGCATAATAATGCAAAACACAACTTCACCTGCTCTACAGAACAAACAATATCTGGCCCTATTTGGCTTTTCATAGTTATTATGATTTATGTCTAGAACCAGTGGAATTTATCAGAGTCACTGAGCTTTTGCTGGACCTTAAGAAGCAGAAAACATACCGAGAAAATGCTGTGTTTATAATTCTTCTATGCACCTTGTGCAGTGTGATTCAATTTTACCAGAACAACCTTAAGAATAAGTGCTTGCCTTCAGTCATCTCCGTAACACCCTAAAATCTTTTTCTCTTTTCTTCTTATAGGGATTGCCTTTGAAAGCATAATTACCAATACTTTATGTGAATAATCTGAAATGATAATATTTCTTCTTCGTCATTCTTTCATGCTTATCACTGGAGACGTGCACTAGGTTTATTTGATGTAGCATTATTCATAATAGCTGCAATGCACTTATAAAGAAACCTTTACCTTATGAACTTTGGACTCCAGGCTGAGTTAGATTTGTTCTAGTTAACATAAAGAACAACATTTAGATAAATCTGTCTCAATGCTACTAAACAACCTTACTAGCTTTCCAAGGGCCAAGTACTGACACGGAAGTGCAATGGTGTGGTTTGGTTTTGCCTCATTAAACAAGATACCTACCACTATTGCGAATTCTTTCTTCTAAAAGGACAGTATGTCCTGTAGGAAGTTTCCTGCTGAAGATCTCAGCTGAACGGAGGAACATGGCTTCTACTGCTGAGCCCTTCAGCAAAGCAATCTGGTCTTCATGATCAAGGGTTTGGAAGCCTGAGGAGACATTAGAGACAAGTCAGGCTGGAGAAGTAAATATTCCCACTTCCTTCTGTCCTGAAGTTCCTGCATGTGAGGTGCCACACGTCTGCATAACCTTGATGCTGGTGTCAATAGGGTTGCTAAGTGCTGCAGACCTTGAAACCTGGACTTCAGAAAATGACACAGATTTGAACCTCCCCAAAGTTTATGAGGATTACACGTGTGTTTCAGTGTTCATGGTACTTTTAAAGGATAAGCAAAGTGTGGTGTAGGATAACCAGTAGTGAGAATTTTGTCTAGCCTGGTGCTGCTCCCTAATATCTTCTGTCATGTTTCCACCAGAGCTCTCTACACGCCTTTCCCACTGCCATGCTGCTTTCAGTGTTACAATGCACCTTCCTTAGTCAAAGGGGATCTCTACCATATGCCCAGTGTTCAGTCTTGAGGTAACATAAACTTGAGAGTTAAAAAAATACGAATAAACTCAGATTTTTAGCACTTGTCCAAAACACACCATGCAAGGACCATAAATATGGGTGCCACCAGCTAGAGAAAGCTCTTGTGTGGGACTCGCAATTCAGTGGGTGTTATAATCTAGAGGCATTGCTAGAAAGGCAGCAAAGGGCATGAAGTAGAGTCTAGCAAGTGTTAGTGGTAATTTAGAGGCAGACTATTCGGCATTGCAGCAATATATAAAAATAAAATCTCTCTACAGACACAACCTCTTCTCTGAGCATTTTCTTTGTCAATAGCTAAAGGGTGCCACATCTTGGGCTAGCAGGGTTTGGATTGTTCAGTCTACTATTCTTCTGAGCAAAAATAACCTTTTCTTTGTACAGTATCTAAACAATGTGTAGAAGGATCAGGCATTTTTAAACAGTCTTCAAAATACATACAATGATTGCCAAAAGGCAACAGAAAGGCACATAAACCTTGTGATAACAAAATTTGCCCCAACACGCTAGATATACCTGGTAGCTTTTTTGTGAATTCCACAAGAACCTGCACATGACTGGTAGCCATTTCTGTTAAAATCAGAAAATTTCCTTCAGCGCTGAATTCCTCGTTCAACTGTTAAAAATCAAACCAAACAAAATCTGTTAATTTTCACTGACATTTCACATTTAAGAGCATAAAATACAAGAACTATTAGATTGGAAAAAGCAAGAGTTCCACCAAACACTGTAATTTGTCTCCAGCGTTATCAAAACCAAATATTTTGGAAGGCAACATAAGAAGTTGACAGTGTCCTTTAGTCTAGAAATTATTTTCAAGCTTCAAATAAGCTTCCAAGCTTATTTGTCTTTATAGAAAGGAAGCTTGACAGCAAGTCAAACTCAAATCACTGCCAATACTGAAAAGGGAAACAAAAAGCTCAAATCAGCAAAGGTTAGATTTGATCATAAAAGTCTTATTCTAGAGTTGAAAGTTTTTTCTTAACATTTAATTTTGATAAAGATGTTGTCTAACTGTTGACTGAATGGGAGAGATTCTGCCCCACTTGCATCATACTTGAACTGTAAGCCCATAGTTTGCTCTGCTTACTACACCTACTTATGCTGACTACAAATATTTTTTGCCTTGTAATCCTCAGCTTCGTTATCAGTGTTTCAAAAATGAATTTGTCAATATACTTACTAGTTTTTTTGACACCTCCTGGGGTATTTGCTGTTTACTGTATGAATCCATAATATAATCAAGAAGTTTCTGCTGTTCTGGGGTAAATTCTACCTTCTCCTATACTGGCAAAAAAAAAAAAAAGCCCATCATGAAATGCAGTCATAGTAATGATGCAGCATCTCTTGCTTTAGGCAAAAGTTATATATCTATTTTTCACCATTTGGAGAACAAGGACATAAGAGGTTTGCTTGTCACTGAGGCTTTTAGAGAAGTGTACAGAAGAGAGGTGTATAATGTTTTTAAACTGTATAAGTTTGTGTGGTTAATTATCAGAAATAAGGAAATGTTTAACAAATAACTATGTATGTTCAAGTTTTAATATCACAACGCACTGTATGTGATATATGCCTGACATGAGTACCACAGAAAAAATACTGCATGGATCTTACAGATGCTTTACCGAGTGACTAAAAATATCATAATTACTTCTACATTCAAGGTATTTCCTTGACTTGGTGGAAGATGGAGTTTTAATTAATACAGATAGCTCCAGAGAGTTTGTAATACTCTTTATTCACTGCACTAGAGGCATTTAACAAAAATGTCACCTGTACTGTATGAACTATTACAAGAATTTTCTTACCCTATATATTTTAGTTGTAGATGTTACTTGTTTCACATCATGACCTTCATTGTCTTCATTGACTGTTTGGTCTGGGGGCTGCTTCACATTTTTCCGTAGCCTTTTTGACTTGCACTGTATCTCTGTTAAGAGACCTAGGACACATAATGCAGCACAAAGCAATTGGATTTATATACACCTCAGGCACTGAAGAGGTGCATAAACATGCCCATGAATGCCCTTTACACTAACAACCCCACTCACCTGTGCACATCATCTCCTGAACGTCTTGTTATCTTTGGACGTGAGTCTACTGAGACAAGCTAGCTACGCACTATGAGTTGTCCAGCCCACATGGAGCTCATCTGCAGAGCAAAACAGTTGGTTCTGCTGGCCCAGAATCCACACACTGAGCATGTCAGGGCTCTTGCTTTGGACCAGCTCTAATCTATTCTTACAGGCAAAAAGCTCATTAGTGATGAGAGTATGCTGGATGGTGCCTTTGGTTCAGTTTTGTACAAGAGAAAAGCCTTTCCTCTGCTCCAAGATCTGAACCAAAATGCAATAAGTAGGAACAACTGGAAGACTGTCATCAAAATAATGCTCTTTTCCTCTGATCCAAAACAGTAATCGAGGTGCTGCTCCTCTTACACAAAGGGGGTTGGATATTTTCAATAATCTTTAAGCAATGTTAGGTCTGTTGTGCAGAATCTTTGGAAAGGAAGCCCACACAGGAGACTTCCAGGCTTTAGCCATTACTGCATCACTACACAGGCAGACCAACAGCTGAAAATGTAGACTCAGAAGTAACTGAGTCTGGCAAACATGCCTTTAAAATGTATTTATTTAAGAAGTTACCCAGCTGGTCTTGTTAGCTTGCTTTTCATTGTATTAGAGGAGTGCATAAAGCCCTGATTTTATTATAAAGTTTCACTTGTCCTAATAAAAGGATTTTTGCATTTGTGGTTTGGGATTTTTTGTTTAGCTTTTTTTGTTCTAGACTACATTTCAGTACCTTGAACCAGGAAGCATCCTTGTGTGGATGGCATAAAAACTATCTAACAAAAGAAAGGAACAATAGGTACCCTACACAATCTGTGGAAGACAGTCAGAAATCATAAATGAGAAAGGAAACACCTAAGTATTCATCAAAAATAAGCCTATCAGCACAGAACTTCCTTCTCTTTCTTTCTTTCTTTCTTTCTTTCTTTCTTTCTTTCTTTCCTTCATTCAAGTATTCTTCCCATTCTTCATCTTTAAAAATGCAGAGCAGGAAAAGAGGCTCATTCAGTGAGTATATGATGTGGAGGAAGATACCATGAAACCAGTGAATCTCGTTGTGAATATTTTTAATTTCCTGTTTAGGCCCTATATAAAATGACCTACCTGAACTGCTGAGAGAAGAGGAAATTTACATGATTAAAATAAGACCTGCGAAGAATACCTTGAAAGGAAGGAATAGGAATGATGGAGATAATAATTGGTATCGAGCCATGTAATTTGTGGTGCCACACAGCACCATAGATTTCTTTTTCTAAATTATTCAGTGCATCCTTTGGTGCTGTTAATGGGCTTGTGCTGTTTTCTACCAGCTTGAGATCTGTTCTATTGCCTTCCTAGGGAAAATTTACTTTACATTTGCCTTAAGCATTAAGACAGATTTTTCTCATGCTTCCTCCTAATAAGTATTACCTTGATATCTTATTCTGGCTCCATATAAGTCATCTGAAAAACTCATGTGTGAGACAGGACTTCACTTTTTAGCTCAGAGATAGCTAGGTTTCAATGGATGTTAAATTCCAGGAAGAGTGGCAGAAGCTGGGTCTTCCCTAGGTAGACATTTCACCCAAGAAACTTGCAGTTTAGATCAAAATGACAGCAAATGACTGAAATTGAAGGGTAGTAATTTTGGTCTGTCTGTAGTTTGCACATAAAGGGCAGGAGAAAGATTGTTGAGTAGCTGTGCCATAAATATTTATAATACTTTACCTCCTTGTTCAGAGGGAAAAAAGAATCCACAGAGCTTGCAATTACAATCCTACAAAATGTGTAAGTGAAACAAAGTTCAAGGTAACCTTTTATTTCCTAGTCATATTTTTTCAAATAAATGCCCTATACTACTAGAAGTTTCATGTTTTACTGTCCTAGATTGCCTTGAACTAAAAGCAATTATATGACACACTCCTACTTTAAAGCCATTAAATGGTGCCCTGCCAAACATCCTCATTGCAGTGCATTAGAGCACGCTTATGGTTAAGTCATGAGCAACACAAGATACCCCGTGTTTCCATTGCAGAGAGAGAGTCAAATGGCAATGGCACCCACTGGCTTTTATTTCCCGTATGCCAGCTTGTGAAAATGATAGGCCAGTATAAAAGTTTCATGTGGCCCCAGTCAGTATTATTTACGCTGACCTGGTTTTTGTCAGAAGTGGGTTGTTGGGTTTTTTGCTGCACTGAGTGACTCAAGCTATTTCGAATCCTCAAAATTTTGAAGTAATGGATCAGGGGTGAGCTCCACAGGGGAGTTATTTTCCTCTGACAAAGCAGGACGCATTGAGTTCTGCCATCCGAGTGGGGTCTGCTCATATATTTATGTGTTGCACAAGACTATGTCCTATCTCAGGATCTTTGCAGCCTGTTCAATTTGCAGAATGAAAGATTAATTACATTATGCTGGCAACACCTTCCAAATATTGATGGAGCTTATTGTTTCTCATATAACCAACAGTTACTATAACATCTTCTGATCAGATTGAAGGATAGAAATATATTAAAAATTCCAAGTAGATTAATTTCCTGTATGAACCTAAATTGGTTTCACACATACGTGTATGCTAAAGTGACTGGAGCTATCAAGAAAAATAAATTGTAGTCGTATTCATGGAAGGCAAAAAAGCAGATGTTTACAGAGTGTTTTCAGGAGCAAGTTTACAAAAATAGTGCAATTACTCAAAGACAAGCTTTAAAGGTGTTCAAAGTTGCATTCCAATATTCCCATTGTTCTAAGTTATCCCATTTGAAGCTTAGTAAAGTTTATAAACTGTCAGTCTGAATAGAATATTGGTTTCAATATGAAACATTGTTAAAATCCTTTGGGTTCATTTCTGTGTCTATGAGTTCTACCTATGTAGGCAAGGCAGGAAAATCTCTAGCACCATGAGAAAAGGTAATGAGACTATAAAAAAGGGCTAGCCCTTACCAGGCTTTGCCTGATTGCTGGGTGAGGTCTGGGAACATATACTTAGCAAGACCACAGAAAATTCCTGCTAGCAACACTCCTGCTCTTTTCTTGAAAATGGAATTGTGTATGTGCCAAAACTTGGACTTGGATAGCAAGAACTTGACAGGGGGAGCCCCACAAAGAGTAGGAAAGAAAAGTGCCACGACTTTCCTTCTCTTGCTTCTGTAACATTGCAAACCCCTCAGTCCTGGAGAGTCTCCTATAGACTCACTTCCCTTGACGGCTTCTCCTTCCCACTCAAGCAGACTAATAGCTGTCATCCAGTGCAGGACTGACCTTCCTTCACCATTTGCTCAGCTCCTACGCCCTCGCATCCCTGACGGCCAATGAAATCCCATTGCTTAAAAGTGGATTTGTCTTTCAACAGGGTTTGATGCACAGGCACGGCATCTTCTTTAATACACCTTCCACCTGCCAAATGACATCTTTTATAACTTTATTATTAAAACCAAACCATTCAAGCAAATACCGTATTTAATGCACACTCTGACTAGATGATGCAAATACCTGTATACATACATTCAGCCAACATGCCCATTTGCTTGCATTTCCTTAGACGGCACTCCTGGCATTTCCTCCTCATGTACATGTCCATCTCGCAGTTGCCTCCATTTTTACACTTGTATACTGCATTTTTTGTGATGCTTCTTCTGAAGAATCCTGCACAAAACAGCAGTGACGTAGATGAAAGAAAACACTCAGAAGCAAAGGCATCAAGCTAAAGTTCACCTCCATCTGCACTAGATTTTCTCGATGACACATGTTCTGCCAGACCATCAGTGTCTTTCAGTGCCTGGATGACTACATTCTTGATACTTGTACTGACAACAGAATCCAAGTCATATAATTTAATAATTGAGCCCAAACACTAGACATTAGTCCAAAGTAAAATCCTGGAATGGTGAATGTTGGGAAAATTCAGACCCAAATCTGAAACCTGCCAGCAGCAGGCTGAGCACCAGCGTGAGAACTGTAGGGCGAGACCATACAAAATAGTCAGCGAAAAAAAATATGAGTCTGTTAAGTCTCTTGAGGTACAGAATGTGCAGAAAGAGAGCTGAGTAACTCATCACCCTTCCCCCAGCTCCTGGGAGCAACAGAAGCTCCACATGCTGGTCTGCTCACCCACCCCCAAGTTTAATAAGGAAGCTGTACTGTATCTGCCTATTGTACAGGTGGTCTCCGCCCCTCTTTATGAGATACTCCAGCCTTATTCACTAAGTACTGTCCATTGAGGAGTTAAGTAGTCACCTAATTTCACCTGCACAGGCAGCTCTACTGGTATCGTCACTGGATTCCCTCAAAAATTGCACAGTGATCTCTGCAAACAGCAACTGATACAAGAAATGGAGAGGACCCTTCCTAAGTCTGTCCAAATGTCCTGTTTGGCTGCTGCCTACCACATCTGTGAGAGCGGCACTGCGGGCAAAACATGGGGTGCCACAAGATATTAAATCTGATTAAACGAGAGTCATTACAAAGCAACGGCACCTTTGCTGTCAATGTTTCCTGCATTTTCAGTGTTATTCACTGTGCCATTATAATCTTACATTGCCCTTCATATGGCAGAGACTATTTAGCATCAGCTAAAGTGGGAATCAGTTTTCCTCCTCATGTGAAGGCAGGTTTCTGAAATAAATTCCTGGGAGCTTCTGCTGCCACATCACTGATTTGTACTGTACTTCAAACTAGAGCTCTGTGTACATTTATATTAACCAGAGCTATTCAAAAAGCTTTTGCTTTCTTATCACCACTGCCTGGCACAATGAAGCTATTGTCTTCCAACCTGGCACTCTGATGCATTGAAAGAGGGGCCAGATAAGAGCCAGTCTCCCATACTCAAATCACAGAGCAAAGTCAGTTGTGAATCTAAAGGATTGTCTGGGTATTTGCAGAATTGTGCACTGTCAGATGACAATTTCCCAAATTTGACCCACGGTTTTATAGTTGCCTATTCTCTTCCAAGCACCAGTGTGTAGCAACCATTAAAACAATTCCACTACGTGGTCACAAAAAAATCTGGCATTTCTCTGATCTTCAGTAATTCCTGCTTGAAATCTCTTCCATGCTGTCTGTTTTATTGGCTTCTCTTCAAACAAATACAGTTGACTGGCATCAGTCTCTTTTGAAATGCAGATTACTTAGAACCTCCAGAGGCCCCAGGCATTATTTTTATTCATCACTCACACGGTTTTAATACATTACCATTTAATGGTCAGGAAAGGGGAAAAAAAGCCTGGTTTTAAGCCGTAAGTTCTCACTGTCAGTTAAAGGCAACTGCATCTGCTTTATATAATTAATAATTTTATTTGTTAATTTTAAATCCTATAATTTATGATACATTAATTAGTAGTAAATGCTGAAAAGCTCTGCACAAATATTTATAACATTCTAAGACTGATTGATGACTTTATCACTCAACCTATTCACAAGGTGTGCATTTACTTCTTCATGGAGGAAGAAAGAAAAAGAATTTTGATAAATAATTTTTTTAAGATGTGCAAGAAAGAAAAAGGCAAAAACATGGATGCAAAAGCTAGGAACCAACAAGACTCAAGCAGTCAAATACTTTCTCTTGAAAACAAAGGTTTTGAAAAAGTGAAATGATCTGAAATGAAAAGTGAAATTTTTTTTTTTTGCAAAAACTAGTTTTCACCCTATTCTTGCTTCAGTTTTTTGTGTGAAACGACTCGTGAATCATTGTCTTCTTGAACAGACTTCTTCATAATTAATTTTGAAATTAGCTTTTGGTATGAAAGAAGTTTCTGTATATATTATTCACTACTAATTAAAAATGAACTGCCAGAAATACTTATATATGACTTTCTATAACAGGAAGAGTTTTACTAAAATTTAAAGATAAATTAGAAACAGCATCTGTTAAACTCACTAAAGGTTAGTAACCCCAAAAGCTGAAGGTGTTTCTGGCACAGTCTAACTTTCATCTGATCTTGCCAAATAACAGAAAGCTCATGTTCGCTGGAAATGTTGAATTTGCCTTGTTCTCAGGTAGTCATGAATATGATTAATTGTGGTAGAGCTGCTCCAATGTTAGTGATGCTGATTTTTTCTTATGGAAATTATGAAAGTTGAAGGAGGGCAGTTGTAAAAAGGGTAGATGAAAGCTTTGGAAATATCTCTGTTTGGCATCCTGATGGGTTTTAAATGTAAAAGTTTTTGAAGTTCACAATTGCCAACAAAGCACCTGTTCTGCTCTGCCAGACTACCAAGATATCTTCCAGGGTTCCTCCGCCCCATGCCCCCGTGGAGGGTGTTGGTGTGAGGAGAAGATCAAAGCAGGACCCTTCTTTTCAGGAAGAATTCTAGTCTGGTGTGAGACACACCAAGCAGTACAGGAGTGGTTTGAATACTGCAAAAATTCCTACTGCAAGCCTGCATGGAGGGGATGTGTAAGTAGCTTTGCACAGAGTCATGGAATGGTTTGGGTTGGAAGGGACGTCAAAGATGGGGACTTCTTATTTCAACAGAACTGATTATGTGGCTTTATTAAACAAGCACGACATCATGTCACACTTGTTCTGTAACATCTGGCAATGGCCCTTAAAACCCAGTATCACTACATAGGCTGAGGCTACACCATAGTGTCTTTGGTGTTGGTCTGCAAAGATTGTTTCAGAAATGGTCTCCACACTAGCAAGTTTAAACACAGTGTATTGCTCCTTGTGATGTAAATGTTATGCAAAATATTAATGAAATAGTTCATACATATTTGTTAATGGATGGCAATGTATTAAGAAATATATATATGTATATATATGTGCATATAAATATATATCAGTATATACTCCTGCCAATCTCTTCAGAGGAATATTCTCATGAGGGACAATAGATAAGATCCTAATATTGTTCCATCTGCCCAAGAAAGAAAACCAAAAAGAATGGAAGGTGTTGCTGAATGCATTACTCAAGAAAGAAATTTAAAAAAAAAAAAATTAACATATTAGTCACAGAGGATTGAATCCCATAAAAATATGTGCCAAGCTTCTTCCTTTGAATAAGAACAACCACTGCATCAATGGAGCAAGGGTGCTGCAAGGTGAGCACTAGTCCTACAGAAAGGGACCTACATATTATTTTGGACACACACTGAGCATGAATTAGCAGTCTTGTTGCCTAAAAGAAGGGATAATCTCATACTGGGGTGCAAGACACAGACACGAGGTAGTTATTTTACTACACTGATAAGAGCACAACTGAAGTACCAAGCCTAATTTTGGTCACCGTGCTTTGAAGATAATGTATACTCATGTGAAAAATTGCACAGATAACAAGAACGATCAAGAGATCAGGAAAACATAGCATCTGCTTTGCCTAGTCAGAGAGAATTACTGTCCTCAGCACATCTCTTTACTGAATCAGCTGGTACTTTAGTCACCTCTAAAGTTTATTGTAGAAACAGAATCCATTATCTTTAAGTAATTCAACTTTTACTATGTGTGGTCAAGGGTACTATTCTTTGTAATTGATGTTGCAGTCATGAAACAGAACAAAAATGTAAAATAGATTATCCCAATAAAGCAGTAAAATTATGGTTACATAGAGTGATTCAAACTGAATCAGTACAGAAGTGGATGCATGTTTCCTTTCACCATGGGTTTTAGTCTGAATATTTACCTGATAGCTTTAACCTCTCTTCTATAAACATTCTATACAAATTTCAAAGTTTGTAATTTTAAGTCTTTGAAAAGTTTCTCACACATTTAATACTGAAGTTAATAAAGTGGAGGAACAACTTACTAACAGAATAAAAGTATAATTACTTGAGTTTAACCTGGTTTATAATGACAGCATTAAAATGAGTTAATTCACAGTTTTTGACTTGGAGACTATTCACTCAGACAGCAGAAATAAATAAATCTCTTATTTATTGGAATTATTGAGATAAACTGGGTGAGCTTTGACTTTATTCATGTTTAGAGTGCTTGCGGTCTGTTTTTTCCTCACAAATGATTTTGTGATAGATAAAGTGAAAGCCCCAAATTAGGTCCAGGTCCACTCTCTATGACAGTGAATTCCACATTAAGATATTTTAGCAATTCGGTAGTGACCATGTTTTAGTCTTTATCCATAAAATAGGAATGTTAATGAAATGTTTATTCACAGAACAGAATGAAAAACTGGGGCACTATTTTTCTGGATGTAATGCACCTCACCCCTGTCCCAGATATATTATATAACTCTTCAGGTGTAATAGTTGACATAACCTCCTATCCCTCTCTGCTAAAATATCTGGCAATCATGTTTACTGTAATGGCAATGATTTTCTACATCACATTTATCCTGATAATAACATGTAAATAATATTCTTCTAAGAAGCAAGGTATTTTTCCTACAGATACAACCTTCTTCCTGAAGTAGCTCCCTCCCTAGGGATTGGAGCTATCCTTAGAAGAAAGTATAGAACTAGAAATCCTCATTTCACAAACTCGAAAACACCCATCACATCCTTTGGGAGCTGGGGGGAAGAGATTCCCTGGGAACCGCCTGCAGGTGGGGGCTGACAGCTTTTACTTCCCTTCAAGGCATACTACATGATGCACTTGGGCTGGTGTTCGCTATTTTCTAGGGCAGCCAAGCACTCAGCTCCCAGTGGCTCCATGAGCATGTTCCTTCCTCAGGCAGAGAATGGCACGAGCAGCTTCCACAGAGAGCAGAGCCATGCTGCCAGTCTCCACAGAGAAGCTGTCCTTAAGCTCACCAAAAGCTAATGGTGCTCTAGAGCCCTAGGCTGGCCTGCTATGCTGTATAACCACAGGGCAGTGGTAGAAGACACTGCCAGTCTGTCTTGGGGAAAATAGGGTGCACGGGATCCAAATGTAAATCTCTAATATGTTTAATAATTTGGATAAAATTAACAAGAAAATAAATTTTAAAAAAACCAAAACCAAACCAAAACACCAAAACCAAAAAACCTGAGAAGCTGCTGTGCCTATTAGCTGAATTGATTTCATCCTACCTTTGCATCCTTCACAAGTAAGGGCGTTGTAGTGGTACCCAGAGGCTTTGTCACCGCAGACCACACAGAGCTCTTCTCCTTTCACTCTTCCCGTGGAGTGACCCAGTCTAGGCTTTTTGGCTGCAGGGATATCCATTATCTCTGTCTCTCTTGTGAAAAAGGTCTCTGAGGGTAACCTCCTGAGTTCATACATCCCAGGGGAATACCATTCCTCGTGCTGCGGAGGGTAGAAGCCTAAGTTGGAGTAATAAGGTGGCGATGAGATCTGAGGCTGAACTTGGGGATATGGCGCATTGTTGTACTGTGCATAAGGTGACACATCTGCCTCTTGCACTGGAGAATTCATTGGTTCTGAAAGGACACCTGGAAAATAATTGCAAATAATAATTGCAAAACCAATTTCTATTACTACCACGAAATTGTAGTTATCAGAGAAGTTTCCACTTCTAGACATCTATATCAAAAACCAGGCACAAACACAAAGATTGCATTATCTAAACTCATATTTGGTACACAAATACACTGCAAGAAGTTTTAAAAATAATTTATTCGTTCTTAGACACTCCTTTATAATTGGTGGAAATGTTCAGCACTGGCAGTTACATTTAAAAAAATCTTGAAAAATATTGTGCAGGTAATCGTATAATTGTTCAGTTTACAAGAAAGAGCAATCCACACGCCAGGGAAGCTAACAATCCAAATTAGGACTTAAAGTAGAATGGAAGAAATCCAAACAAATGGCAAAAGCCCCATGGCGTGGGTGAAAGTTAAATGAAGACTCAAACATCATGTTAATTTGTATTTAATTCTGAATGAATACATCTTGACAGACAAAAACTGCACTAGGGAAAAATGACAAGGTTGAGGCTTAATTAGAAGACTAAGAACATAAATAAACCTTCAAGAAGAGCCTGAAATAGGAAGATGAGGTTACCAGGAAAGAAAAAGAAAAATATTCTTAATATAAGTGGTGACATTGCAACCTTCTCACCATCCAGCCTCCAGTGGCCAGCCAGCCTCTGCAGCCTGGTCCCCAGGCAGCCCCTACAAGCCTGTGCCGTTCAGTGCCGCCGTGCAGTTCTCACAGGAAGCACCTCTGTAAGCCAGCATTAGTCACCTCTGAGCCAGCAACAGACCTGGCAGTGGCACAAGGAGTGGCAACCTTTCCTGTTGGGATCAACACGGTATCTGGTGGTTACCTTAACCTTGCTCATTAAACAGCGTATTTAAAACTGCAAACAACTGAGCTCTCATTTCTTTTCTGTACTCCAGGCACAACAGCATCAAGTGGTCCCTGGATGGTGTAGTTAAAATTAAGCCCACGTCAAACAACTGAAAAGCTAATTTTAAAAGTTATTTGCAAACTATTTCTTATTTTCTGTTTGAGAGAGCCACATCTTGCTGTTTCATGAAAACACTGACTCAATTCTTTCAATAGTTCCAAGAAGAGAGTCTGAGAGAAATAGTGCATATTTCCAGGAAGATGACCAGTCCACTTTTATTTGAGTCAACAGAAGTATTTACAAGGAAATCTTAGATTAATGTTCATTGGTGACCATCACGTAACAGTGCTTCAGAAGATCTCCAAAAACATTTTTGCTGACATAAAATTGGTCCCGGACAAGTGTACTTCTTTTGTGAGGAATCAAAAACAATGAAGAAATGCTAACAGTTAAGAGGGAACATCTGTAATGACAAAAACAATTAAAATCTGTAGCAGGGGATCCTTCCCTCTCCTTTGTCCCAGTTCGGTTAGCACCAGAAACTAACATTTTAATTACACCTACTTTTTCACTTTCAAGGTCTCATGCTCTTGCTCTGCAGCTTTCTGCCCTTCCTATTTTACCGTGCTGCAGAAGCTGAGAAAGTGTTTGGGGTTTGTGTGGTTGCTCTATTATTGCCCACAGCACGTCTTTGCCAACAACAAGTGCTGAGGTCCTACTTCCAGAATAAGCAGCAAAATGTACGTCTGGAAAAATGTGACACAAAATTGAATGAGAATAATGGTGCCCTTTATTACCAGCAATTAGTTTAATTATGGTTGCATTTCGTTGCTCCAGAAGAGGCCAGGGCACCAAGTGCTCCAGTGGCAGAAGGAAGGTGGCAGAAGGCATTCCCCAAACCCAAGGTGATGCCATTTAAACAAAGAGTACAGAGGTACAGAAGGCATCTGGGGACTCTGTGAAAGAGCCTGGAAGTGAAGTTACAGCTTCATGCATCAGATGCAAACTGTCACTGATACCTGCCAGCCACAGCAGTGACAAAACAAGTAAAGGGTGAGGACAACAATGATCTGATATCCAGTATAGGTTTAAGAGTGGTAGGTCTTTAGCTATATTTACCACTTGTTGCGACTGCTGCTCATGAAGACTGGTCAAGGTACTTCAGGTACAAGAGCTGGGGTTAATTGTGGGATACACAATCATTCAGTCTCTCTTTGGAAAGGAATCTGTTCACTGTGGAAACCTAAGTTGTCATTTGCTAGTTAGTAATTCGTTAATTGAGTTTGCTAAAAGAAAGTGGGACTATTCCAAAATGAAAAGGAAGAAACTGCTGATTTTTAGCTTTCTGCCATCCACAGGAAACTCCACAAAAGCTGTATACCAGCCTCTTGAACTGCTTGGGCCTCTGAAAGAGCAAGAAGAGAAGGCAACATTCCTTCCACAGGAAAAAATCTCAGGGCTTCTTAAAAAACTCAGAGCTACTAAAGAACTGCAGCACATCCTGAGACAATACTGAGGGTTTATTTAAACAACTGTAGAGCCATTTGGTTTACAAGTATGTTTAGAAAAATCTTCCCAATCATTAATTCTAGTCTGCTTCCAAAAGAAACAAAAAAAATGTGAGTCTTAATTAATTAAATTAAATACAGGAAAAAAAGCCAAACAGCCCATATCACCTCCTTTTTCCTTCTGTATCAGACACAAAGTTAAACAATTTAGCTGAACTGAGTCCATGCTCAGATCAATGGAAGGGAAAACGAAGAACAGACAGGGTTGAGAGAGACTGAGAGAACGTGGTCTTGTTTTATGTAAAACAGACTAACAGCTAAAACTCTTGGATGTGCTCAAAGACCAGTATGAATTTTAAAGATAACTAGGTTGCAACTATGTAGATTTTCCCACTTTAGCTTGAGGTTTTGAGTGTTTTTGGTTTGGTTTTGGTTTGGTTTGTTTTAAGTAGACCCTAGCATGGTGTACCTGTAGACCCGTACATGAGAGTCTAGACCAAATAATTTCTTATCATAAAACAAAAGTAATCTTATCTCAGCAAGCGGAACGTACATAAGCTTTTCTCCAGATAGATATATTAGTAGAAGTCTGGGATAGACTGGTCTCATGCAACTAAAGCATGAGCAGCCCAGTAAAATCATTGCAGTTGCAGTACTATAAGCAGTGAAAGTGAAATCAAAAATGAGCTCACTGGACTACACCGACATTTTGTTTGTGTGGTCTTAAATCTTTTGAAACCTTTCTCTGTTTTTCCTTTTGGAAGGATACCGTTCAGATTTTTAAGGAAAAATTATTTAAACACACACAAACATTATGCTACTTACAGCTGCAGATTTTTTCAATTTGCAAATCGTGTATTTTGGAAATAAGTGTTTTTCAATGAAAACCTTTTACAAAAATGTGGAAAGCTTACTAAAAACAAAGTGAAACCTTCACATGCATGTGATCATTGTTTTACAAATTTTTTTTTACTTCAACTGAAAATTATTAGAGAGTTTTACTTTTGTTACTTCAGATTTTACACAGAATATTTTACATGAAACTTGAAAAAATCTTTGACTTGTAGAAATAGTAGATAATTTTCTTTGCAGGAATAAAGAAACTGTTTTCATTTGCAGAATTATACCGAGGTTTTGTGTAACTTAAAGGTGATTTTATACAGAATATTACAGAAATTACAATAAGATCACATTTTAATGTAAAAGTTATTGTTCCACTGATATAAAGCTAAACAAAGAGAACTAAATTCTAAGCGAGTTTAAAATATGAACCCCTGGCTTTCCTTCATTATTCACGAAGGAACATAATAAAGTAACAATATTCAGAATTAGGTAATTTGGAAACCATGGCATAGCCATTAACAAAATCCTGGTTTAATTCCAAACTAATTATTTGCATCTTTTTTAAAGATCTCTTGGTTTAAAAAACCTACTAGCATCCTACAATTTCAAGGAAGAGTGCAAGAACAGATAACAAAAATATCCAAGAGAGAATATGGCAATATCCTACCTCAGGCTGTGTTCAGTCTGACCATTTCTTGGCAAAAAATACTCTCCTTAAGGTGCCTCAGTCCTTCTTTCTCTCTTTTCTTTCTTTTTTACCTCCTAAAGTCTATATGTACATAAAACTTCTTAATTCTGCTTTGTCTGTGTCCTATTGACTTCTTTACTGTGAGAACTTTTCTTTAAGGTTAGAAAAGAGTGACACAGACCAGAGGTTATATAGTTTACTAATTAACTTCATTCCGAGAAACTTGTTTGTAAAGGCCAGAAACAATGTCTATTCCCAGTGTGGATTTACCTGGATAAAATTCGGTTACCATTTGAGGGGATGCCTCCAAGTAGCCTAGCCATTGTATTTTTGTACCTATTGTGGTTTAGTTAAAAAAAAATTTTGTATGAATAAATATCTGGTAAGGTCAGGTGGTTCTGTGCAATAGATTAACCACTTCAGTACCACAGGAAGCATGTTTTTTAAGTGCAGGAATGTTGCATTCTCAAAAAAAGGCCGAAGTGCTCAGACCATACTGGACACACCTATATGACAAGATAGAATGGTTTGGGTTGGAAGGGACCTTAAAGATCATCTAGTTCCAAACCCTGAAATAGGAAGGGACACCTTCCTCTTGAACAGACTGCTGAAAGCCACATCCAATCTGTCGTCATTAAATTTTTTACTCACGTTGCCACTCTGTTTGGTTTGGCTCTCTTCATAATTATTATGCATCCAAGATTTTCTGTTTTAATTTGTGTTGGTTTGTTCCTTTTTGATTTGGGGGTCAGTTATGAGCCTAATTATCTTCTCTGCAGGGATGAAGCCAGATGTTGCATCAACTGCCAGGTGGTGCTAAAGACAAGAAGTTATTTAACATATCTTATGATCTTGAAGCTGTTTAATCAGTTTGGACACTTGACCCTACTACCTTTTTTATTATTGTTGTTTTTAAAAAACAAACAAACAAAAAAACCAAAACAAAAAACCCCCAAAACCAGAAAACAAACAAACAAACAGACAAAGGAAAAAAAAAAAAAAACCAACCAAAAACCAAAAAACAAAACCAGAAAAAAAATGCAGATTTACCTGAAAGGAGTCAGCCTTTTAAGCTCCTCTTAGGCACTGTTCTATGTCTACAACAATTTTCAATGGTATTCGTTATTCTTTCATTAAGAAGTTTACATATATTGCATTTTTCCCTCCTTTGTTACATGTAAGTTTTTTTTCCTGATTCTTCTTCATCCTTTTCAATACAGCTTTTAAGATTGTTCATTCTCCCCCAAAACTTCTTTCTCAGCTAGAGACATATACAATGAGGGTGGCATTTCTTGTCTTGTTATATTTTAATGTCACATTACAAGAAAATATTTTCAGGCCGTCAAAAATACTTAAAATAGGTCTTCATTCAAACTAAGCATAGAATAGTACTGAATTTACTTTTCAGGTTCTTAGAAATAATTCATTTTCTGATATCTGAAGTTTCACACTTAGTATCTTGCATACTCACAACTTCTATATGAGGTGCTTTCATGGAAAATAGGATGGAGCTAGTACTTTAGAAGCCTGCTGCTTACTTCTCAGAGAAATGACAGTTTGAGTCACATGCTGTATATATTTCAGGTGCCACACAAACACATAACCTTTCTAGATCTACTGAGTAGGGAGTTAGAAAAAGAAAGGCAGTTTTGCAGAAAGACAGGGTGGAAGGGAAGGACCTTCACTTTTACTAGGTTAAAGATCTTTCTTCATTTGCATTTTGAGGCCCTTTTCCCAGGGACTCATAACTGCAGAAGTGAAAAACTATAGTTAAAACACACTAACTCCAAATACATACCGAGATACTTTACTTTAGACACATACTGTTAAAATAGCAGCATGCAACTTTCAACTACTGAAAGGTAGAAAACTCTTTTTTTTCTGAAATCTGCTGGAACTAGAAGTTTTGAGGCTAGGTATGTAGAAGTGCCCTGGAATTACCATGGTGATGAGGCTTAAAGCACAGGCAACTCAGAATTGACAACATTTCTTTTGAAAGACCTGAACCTGGAGCTAATGTCTGGAGATGCAATTAGATTTGTTTTTGAAGGTCTAAGAGCTCTCTCCCCGTAGACCAAATAAAGCATAATGAAAAGAAAATGTATTTCCAAGGTTTTTTTACGGAATGTGACTATGAATCTTTGAATAAAGGAGATTGGTTTGTATAAAGGCTGATGTTTGTAAGACAGCAATTTTTAACTTGAGAGGTGCAATGGAGGAGAAGACCTAAAAGAAACATGCATTATAAGGACCATCCAAAAGAAAAGCTTGCTTCCTGTTTTGTGGGGTTCTCAAGTCCCTTCCTGCCAAAACTGAATGTCAAAAAAATGCAAGTAATTTACAAAGATAAAAAGTTGAGAGGCAAAACCATTTCCTACAAGTGTTTTGAAGGGATGGAATCATATTTTCACAATGAGTAACTTTCTCTGTGGACTCAGTTGCATATTATTTCTGATAGGCTTTTTTCCCAGCTATAAAAGCAAAAAAGACACCACATTAGAGTGACACTCCACAAAACAAAAGCCAGCTTAAGTGAAACACAGCAGGAGTGCTAAGTTTTCTTCCTAATGGGACTCCTGCTTCAACTCCTTAATGCATTATTTCTTTCTGTTACAGAAATGTCAGTCTGAATTAAATCTCCATTGTGCTAAGCTCTGAACACCTATAATGAGAGACACAATCCCTCTTCTGAAGGCTCCACAATTTGTAAGTAAGATTACCCCGTGGAGGGAAAGTGTTTTACATTAACATTCTTCCTTGTATTTTCAAGCTACCCTATTATTACTTCTTAAAAATAATGAAATAATTAATGAAAAAGTAGATATTGGGGGGAAATTTCTTGACAAAAATCTGAAGTAGTTCAGGTGTGCAGGAGTTTTGAAAGATGACTGGATATAAAATTTGGCACCCTAGATCTGAGCAGCATTGTCCTCTCTGTATATCATGGCCTGACATTGGAGTTAGGAGGTAGCAATGAAGTTGTTTAGCTGTTAGCATATACTTTTTTAACAACTCCAAAATATTTCTCCCACCAAATCCCAACACAAAGAGGGATTAAAACCAGTAACACACAGCAGTGGAATGGGTTCTGCTTATCATTAGTGATTATGCTTTACTTTAGCTGTATGGAGCCAGGACACTGCAAGTGGTCTGACTTGTAGAGATGGTCCTGGCTTCTAGGGGCTCTGCAGCCGGAGTGGCTCTGGGTGTCAGAGTCCTTCTTTCCATGCCCCAGGCACTACTCTTGTTTCAGACAGATGAAACTGAGATGTGTTCGGTTTTTCCAGCACTCAAAAAGGCAGAATTCTGGTCTTATTTGGACTGTAAACTTCTGAAGTGTTGCAAAATTTTGTGGGTTCTGTATTGTGTGTAAGGCCCTCAATGTATCATAACCTACTCAATGAAGGACCCACTCTACTGTCAAACAAAAGGCTAAAAAATGTATTATTCTCTTTTTTTTTTCCTTAGCAGTACATGTACCAGAAAACAGCTTACCCATGCTTATAAAATATTGAACAAGAATTTTTCACTCATTAACAAACTCATGCTTAGCATTGAAAAATTCAGTGGAATTGGAGCCAGGAGAATCTTACAGCCTGCTTTATAAATTTTCTTGTGCACTGAAGTTAATAGGATAAGTTTTTCGTGGTCTTAATAAGACAAAGATTTTAATTTAGGTGAAATTACTTTCATAAATTTGCATAACATGGCAATGCAAATACATTGCACTATAATTTTATTACAGATTATCTGGAAATATATCTGCTTAGCTTGGTTTAAGTGACACACACGAAGGTAACATTCAGCCTACATACAAAGGTCTGTTTTTGCCAAATGGTCTTCAGTATTAGCAGAGTGTCACAAAAACAACCTAAAGGTTCTGCTGTGAGCAGTGATGAGAGCAATAATGTGCAGGATTACATTAACACCAAAGATCTATTGTTTGTTATTCCTTTCTTAAGTATTGAACATTCGAGAAGCTTGGCATGTTTCAGCCACATATCCTTGACTTTAAATTTCGGTCCATTTTCTTCTAGGTTTCAGGACAGCTTTCTATTTCAAATTAATTTGGTCTTACCAAACAAATGAGGACCTTCAGCAAGAGGAAATCCATCAGCAGTCACTAGCTGGTGATGTCCTATTAAATTCATTTCAGATCCCATTTATTCTTCAGTTTAGGAGGAATACACTGATTAAACAGGAGGTTGAAAAGAGACCCTGAAACATACGAAGCAAAAAGAATATTTAAAATAAGCTAACTAACTTTTGTGTACCTAGTGTAAAGCAGGATGCAGGAGATTGTTTCAATATTTGCTGTAACAAACATAGTCTTGAAGTTACAATACCTAATTCAGCCTTTAAATAAAATGCTACATCCAGCCTGTTTGGTCTTTCCTTGCCGTGGCATATTTTATTTGCCCTCTTTCTCTTCATTTTAAGTTAAGGTGGTTTATGCCCAAATTTATTCAAATATTCAGACTGAAGCATTGGCCTGACCTCCCGAGGGCGTGCTGCCCAGTCCCGCTACCATGCAATACCAATTGTTTGCATTATTTTTCACCACTCTTTCATCATTTCATTGCTTTCACTTACTGAAAAAGTTAGATCAGAAGAACACAGACAAGAGACTTGAGTTTAATTTCCAGACACCAACTCTTTATCTTGTCTTCAGTAATTACTGAAGAAGATAAATGGGGGCAAACACAGAAAGCCAGGCCGTGCTCTGATAACCAGGCTCGCCCATCCGCTCTCTCTGTGGTCCCAAGCAGCCACACAACTCTCACTAGCAGAGGCTGGGAGAGGTGTGAAAGGGGCTCCCTTGCCCTGCTCACGTGCATGGAGTGGGACAACTCCAGACTGCATTCGAGGCAGGACCAACAGGAGAATATAGAGCTCCAACATGTAGATGTCTCAAGGGCTTATACAGACATCAAGAGGATTCTACATAAAGTTGACAGCAATCTGTTTTCCCTTCCTTGTTTCATAGTCTTAATTCTTTATTTGGTTTTATTACCGTGGGACTGTCCCTGTGACTGCATTTCCACTCACTGAAGGCATTTGAGAGTTATAGCCCAGTCCGATTCCCAGTGAGGGCTCAGCATGTTTCTCAAGGAGAAATGAAGTCATCTGACAAAAACGTGAATGCTGCAGGAGGCCTCAGTGCTGAGCAGACTGAGAAACAGCTTGTGAGAGTGGCAAGCACACTCTGTAATTATATTCAGATTTGTCTGTAAGGATTCATTAAGTTCTTTCTTAACATAAACAGAGGCCCTCTAATTAGACAGATGCATTTTAAATGTCTGCTCATAGATAATTTAAACAGTTTACTTAGAAATGTCAAAAGCTACTTGTGTCACAGACCAGATAGGGTTCTTGTGGCAAATAACATGTAAACACAGAGTCTCAAATCTAGAACAGAAACATAGTTTTGCAACAGCAGAAAAACTCCATGTATCTTGGATGGGGTTTGGCAACCAGCCCGGCCACCCCACTAGGTCCACATTTACTTCCAACCATTTTATTGCCTTGGTGCCTCATTTGCCAGGGAAGTTATCTGCTGAAATCAAGAGGTGGGGCTATCCACATGGCTCTAAGGTCTTAAAATTCCTTACAGACAGATTTCTCATGAAATACCCATGACAAACTCTTGGGATGGGATTCCTCTTACAGCCCATCACAAGTGTTCTTAGATGGGAGAAGACAGAAGCACAACCAGGACCCTTATAATGGCCAGCAAGAGAAACATCAAAATGAGGTATTTTCAGAGGGCTAATGAACATTTCTCTGGATTTTCTTGTTGAAGACAAGAGAAGAGAGGTCATCAGCTCCTTCTCCTCATGTCCAAGCTTTTTAATATCTTCCTTACAGCCCATGGGAGCACAGCAGCCCGTAGAGTTCCTTGCAGGATCAGCTCTCCTTGTAGACAGACATGAACACTGTTCCACCACTGCAACTGCTTCTCATGTCTCCTCATCAGCCCCTGTTTGAGGGGCTAACACTGCAAGACCTAACATCAGCACTGGGATTGTGAATTTCTGTATGTTCATACAGAGCCTAGAATTTATCTTCTTAGGGAATGTTGGAAGTTATATCAAAATGCTATAAATACAGACCCAAAAACCCATCTATTTAAAAGTATTTACTGCCAGTGTATGGTCAGACTTTCAATGCATAGCATCTTAGCTTGTAAGGTTTATATTCTGCATCCTTCTAGTTTGTGCTGCAAATAAAGGAGAAAGCAGGCATGCTATGTTTTTAAATGCTTATAAAGTGTCTCTGCTTTTACAGCCTCTTTGATACGTCTTTGATATAAACTTCTTTCTTGTTTCTTTGAGGCCATTTGATTTTTTGACATACCATTGTATAATGCCCCTCTCCCAAGACAGACTCCTTAGAGTCTATAATTCTTTGCATACACACACGAAAAGACCCAACCCTCATGTTATTAATGCTGCCTTGTTTATAGTAACAATCTCGAGGACATATTTGTAATAATCTGTGCTATTGTAGGGTGTTACAGGTTTTGTAACTATACGCCTCCTGCCACAAATTTTGGTCTGGATGGATTCAGTTCAAGCCAAATGTTCATGATGATTTTACAGTTCCCACCATTTTAATACTTTTCTTTAATATATCCAGCTGATGTAGACCATTTATTAGATTTCATGGAAGAAATTACTCCTATCTTCTTGGGATTTCTGCAAGGCACAAGATCATCATAAAAAAGGCTGGAAATATATTTTCCATTGTGTGTAGCTTTGCTACTGTAAATTTCACTGAACACCAAACTCTTCATTAAATACTGATTGATATTTGGCTTTGATTTTCTCCTGAGTCCAGCCCGCTGTGAGCTATCTAACCTATTTTAGATTTATCCATATAACTAATTTCACGTGTATTTAAAAGCAGCAGATTCTGATTTCCAGCTCTAAAACCTACACTAGGTACACAGTACGGATCATTTAAGCTACACTTACTCCACACATTGTTCAGTTCTGGGAAATAATATAGGTCACTATATTGGACTGATACTCCATCATGAGGTGTAACAACAAAAAAAGAGCATCCCACATGTAAAAGCTGAAATAAAGGCAATAGCAGCACCGGAGATCAATATTGCTCTCAAAAATAAGAGCCCTTCAAGAGACAAGAAGAGGCATGTGATAAATTAGAAAGCTTCTTTTTCCAAATAATTTTTATAGTTAATTTTTAAAATAAATCTATTTATTCTGCCACCTTTGGAGATTATTTTCATAGGCCAAAACACACAGCAAAGAAAAACAGAGATCAGTATGTATAAAGTAAAATATGGGCTCAATTACTTGAGATTATTGTGTTCAATTGCATGTTAAGAGCTCCTAATTACATAAAACTTTATTACTTGTAACCTTTAACATACTTCAGAAAAGTCAATCAATGTGTGTTTACATGTTCTATGTTTAGCTAAGAGAATTTACATGTATATTATTATATACAGGGCTTGTTTTTCCACTCTATGGGTGCATATACAGGTTTATTAAGATTTCTTACGGGATATATGTTCATTGAGGTATACAGATATGTATGTATACGCATTTGGGCTTACCGCTGGGCTCTAGGTTTCACATTTATTGTGGGCTCTTATCTGTGCACTACCCCTGACCTTGCTATGGTCAACAGTAAAGCTTTCTCCGCTTCTGTGTAAGCAAAGCCAAGTCTCTTAGTGAAATAATTAAAGTGAAATCAACTGAGCTCACTGAAAACAAAAGCATCATGGCCCCATCCTTTCAATTAATGTAAAAATACATTTGATCATCAGAAAAGCTCCATGACAGTCTAATTGTGGTTTACCTTCAGAAGAATGAATGAATCTATTTCAATTACTCAGCAAAGGAAGATATATCAAAGCACTTGCAAAATTTTTCACAATTATCAGTGAAGTACATTTCCTTCCACCTGTCCCATAATATTTTTCTATTCTTCACACATTTGACTGCCTATTGCTCAAAGAGAAATTTCAGTAATTAATGATATCATTAATCTATGGCCCAATCCAAACATCATTAACATCAATGGGAAGATAGCCCATCTCATTCACAGGCTTTTGATGTGGCCTCATAGCCTTTTTGTAGAATATTTAATGCAGTGCCTCAGTTATTTGAGAAGCTGTTTTATTTGCTTACCTGTTTGTTTTAAATTCTATCAAAGAGACCTGAAAGCATTGGAAGATTTATGCTCTCTGTTTCCAGCCTGCAGCTCTCGGGTCATTTTGGCAAGCACAGCACTACAGGCAACTACACAGCAACTGATACAAAAATGCAAGCAATCATACGAGCAAGTTTGAGAACCAGAGGCAGGACTAGTGTTACTGTGTTTATTTGAAATTTTCTGTTAGATTTCTTGGTACGGAGTTTTTAGTCAAAGGAGGAAAGAGACATAGGACACAGGGAAAAAAAAATTAGAGTATTCCTACTGCTTAATTCTGAAGCAAAACCGGGTATCTGAGTCCCAAGTAGAACTGGAAACTCTATGAGAAGCATCAATGGCATTTCTGTAAGGAGATAAGTAACTTCAAAGAGTGGGGCCAGCTTCTGACTCTGCCTGGGACTACCTCCTAAACACCATTTGTGTGTGTCTTGCTTTCTCCAGCATCTTTTTCATGCCTCACCTGAAAAAACTGCAAGCCCTCCACTTCTAACTTGTTTTTGGACTGCCATTTAGACTAGTGCAATTCCAACATAATTCCCAATCTCTAGATTCTCTGTAACACAAGCAATAGCAATAAAAATAACAAAAGTATAATGTGCTCCGCCACAGTTATAGTTTTCCGAAGATAAATGAGTAGCAGGAACAATCAGAATAGAATTACGTCTTCTTAAAAACCAGCGATGGATTCAACTAGTAATCACTTGAAATTTGAAACCCCCTTTTACTTTTCCTAGTTATGTGAAATATGTGCTAAATTCTTCAACTTTGGAAGAGACACTTGGAATATGTACACAGAACTGTCAAAGAAAAAACTATATGAAACAAATATAATTTTCCCTTTCTGGATTGTTCTCTCTTCTCCCATTAATCACATTGAAAATATTTCCTGTTTCTAAAAGGATAAAAAAAAAAAACCAAACAGCAAAATATTTCAAAGCTAATGCACACAATTAACTAGATAGTGCTGTTGCAAGAAAGTCTCAATATCAAACTTACACCTTCTGTTCCAGTGACACACAGAAGCCAGCTCTGTGGCTGTGAAACACAAATTTCAACATGACCTTAGCTTTTACCTTACCATTTTTCCTAAGGGGAATTCCTGCTGTTGAGACAGTTTTGTGGATGAAATTACTTCTTACATTATTCTTCACTTTAATTTTTTTTTCTGATCAAAAATCCATTAACATCCACTAAATAATTCAGGTGATAAAATTACTTTTATACTACACAACAGCAAGAGCTATCAGTTTAAGGAATTATTACTTACTGTTCTTTTCTGGAAGACTGCAGATGGTAGGATGTAAGACAGTTCTGTGCTCAGTTCAATATCCTAATGATTCTCACATAGGAACATTTTTGTTTTGTTTTTCTTTCATGTTTAGCAGAAGCCTGTAGTGATAACACAATGAATCAAAGCTTGGGTTTATTGGCTCAGTGCCCTAATGGACAAGGATTACTCATTAACAATTCTTTCTTTGCGAAACTGCAAACATGGGCTGTACTAAAATGTTGTGAATTCCAGCTTGACCATCAGCACAGAGATTTGAGATGCTTGTTAGTACTCTGATCGGGTGCAGAAGGGAAGTTAACTCAGGCAGTGGGGTGATAGTATCTTGTTTCTAATTAAAACACTTTCCTTACACATGTACATTTTTATGACATCCTCAGCCTCCTTGTCTTTCCCATCCAAAGAGTCCAGATGTTATTTCAAGACATAAAATTGATTTCTAAGTCTTTCTGTTATTTTTTACACTTTTTAGGCAGACTGAGCATTACATTGAGTACTGAAGCAGAATAGGCTATAAATTACAGCATCACAGGGATGTGAGGACATTAAAGTTTAAATCCTGTATATGCAACAATCTCTATAAAACAGCATCATTTTGATTTGGGCTCATCACATAAAGCTTTAGACAAGAAACTGAGGCCCCTAATTTTAAATGTCTTAGACTCATGCACTAGTTGTGCACAGGGGGAAGAAATTGGTACCTGTAGATGGAAAATCGCATCCTCGAGTGGGCTGCACTGTATCTGAAAATGCTGATGTGTTGTCACTGACAGAAAGGGGACCTTGAACTACTACATCCCCATTTACCCTCCAGAGAAAATTTAAGTGAAGTGGAATGGATTGAGGCTGTTTTATTTCAACATCCCACCTACACAGGAAGCATAATAATTCCCTAGTTTGCATTGCTAAATATATCCAGTGGGCATGAGTTGATCTGGCAGTGGTACTGAGACAAATTTCAGTCAGAGGAGACCACTGACAGCATCACTCATGGTAAGTGAGCTCACGATTGCCACACAGTATATGATCTCCATCCTTCCCTACATATTTGCACTGTCTGAGCAAGATTGAATACACAGAGACACAGGTTGTGCCTCCTACTTGAGCAAAGAGAGGCATTGGGCAGCAAAAGCAGTCCTTTCTATGAGAAAGGTTAGAGCTGCTGGCCCTAAAATTACCTAGAATAAAATACCTTCCCTTTGCCTCATTTTAAGAGAAAAAAAATTAATACTTTAAAAAGGTATATTCATCGTCACACTTTTGTCAGGGAAACTCAAATTCTCTATAAATTCTGTATACTTCTCATGAAAATATTATTAATAAAGAGTCTCTTTTATGTGTTCTGTCCCTTGCAAATTCACCTGCTAGCCAGCCAAACACTCGTGGTATGATGGATTTCTGAAGAGAACAATGGGAGAATGATGCCATAAGGCTGTCACTGGACACTGACTCCCAAGGGGCTACTGTTCCCAGGGATTTATGCCTATAGCTCATTCCAGCAGGCCCTGGCCATATGATAAGTACATTTAAGACTGAGGCTCTCTCAGTCCTCATTTCTGACTCTCTGAACACCATCTCACTTCTGTAAACATGAGATTTCTGTTTGACAAATTCATGTTTAGCAAAATTGACGAAGTACTTTCAAGTAAGAGAATTCTTCCAAAACAACCCTACCCACAGGAGAGAGGTGGTCTCTTCAACCAACCATGCCAAGAGTCCATCTGACACTTTCCACTGTATGTCCCCTCCAGGAGTGCCTAGAAAACCCATGCCAAAAAAACAGTTTCTTTGGTCATCCTGAGGCCAGTGATGAGTTTTGTCCCATACCAGGAGAAAAAGCATCAGTGGAGCCAAGAAGTCCAACAAATGTCATATTAGATCTTATGGAGCTTTCTGTCTCTTGGCAAGTTACGAAGATCTGAAATCTCTTTTTCGTCTTTCAGCTTCCCCCAGAATTGGTCTGATATAGTTGGTGGCACGGAGAAATTGCCTTTTAGAAGCACCTAGAGACTAACTTTCAATAAAGGTTCTTTCCCAAAAAGCATTGTCCCCTGTGTGGATGTTGTTTGTCAGACAGCAAAGAGCTTAGCACAAAGGAAATGGAATTTAATGCACCTATTCACCAACACTTTTGTTGCATTAAAACATTTTTCCTTTCCTTAAAATAATAAAGATGCAAGTGCCAAAGTGGTGCTTTGTCCATTAATCAATACATTCGAGATATTACTGGAAACAACAAAGAAATAATCCAAATGATCAAAAGAGGAGATGTTGCCTGTAGCAATGATATGTGGCATTACTGGTTAAAGCCAGGTGTTCATATTTACTGTGGTTCATATACAAATGAGAACTGAAGAGAAAGGAATTGGAGCAAATCAAATATATTTCTGTAGTGTTTCAAGAAATTACATACACAGCATCAGAGGAGAGAAGAGAATGAGAAAATATTCAAACACAGATACTTATAAAAGGCATATTTTTTCTAAGACAGCATTGCATTCTATAAATTTTTATAATTTCAGAGTATTATCTGACATCCTGAAGCTTCTCTAGACAATGGTAACATTACTTCTGTAACTGACAAAAGAGCATGTGTTGTACACATCCACACCATTACCAGTGCAAATACATGTTCAGCATCAAAAACAGGGATATAGATAACATTCAGAACTAGAAATCTGTCTGCCTAGAAAACGCCACTTCATAAACTTCACACTCCATGAAAGAATGGGGATGTTTGCCATAACTCATCTGCTCCTCCTTCTGCTACTCTTTCTTTTCTCCACTGAAATAATTGCCATTCCACACTTTCACTGACAAGGTAGCCCCATGGCCTGAGTCACAGACTGGCAAGACAAATCCTGGCAACAAAATAGTTTGCCATCAAAATTGTGGGTGAGGAAAATCTAGTACAGAAAGAGATAGGGTGAAAAGAAGAAAAAGTACAGTGGGTGTTCACCTTCAACATTTCCTTCTCTCCACATCCAAATGAATGCATCATCACACATTAAAAAAAATATGAATATAATACCAGTACCTGGTATTATATATGGTATATATAAAAAATATGAATAAATGACCAGTACCTGCTTGTTTTTGCTCAGAGAATTTTTTCCAGCAGCTGAAAAGCTTTCTGACTACTCACAGCCAATTTTCTGGAGCTTCAACAACATTGTACACATAAGAACTGCAGAACTGTTCAGGTTGAAGAAGACCTCTGAGGCCATTGAGTCCAACCATTAACCCAGCGCCACAAAGTCCACCAGTAAACCATATCCATAAGTGCCACATTTACACACCTTCTAAATACCTCCAGGGTTGGTGACTCAACCACTTCCCTGGGCAAACTGTTCCAATGCTTGACAACCCTGTTGGTGAGGAAAGTTTTCCTAATATTCAATCTCAACCACCCCTGGCACAACTGGAGGCCATTTCCTTCCTGCATTAGACAGTCATTACCACAGGGAAGGTGAGGACAAGGAGCTAAAGTCAGATAGATCTCTGCCAATGGATTAATTTCTGTTTCCCAAGATGCAAAGGGAGAAACCTCCTGTCTTGCCAGTAGGAAAACATATCTTCCTGTCCTAGGGATTCCTGTGAACATCTTGGGGCAGATGGGAGTTGCAAGAAGGAGTAGATCTGGTTTGGCTGAAAGATAGATCAGCATTTCCAACTGGCGCCTGGAGCTGTCAATACCCTGAAAACACCTGGGCATTTCTGGCAAAAGATCCAATTTGCAGCAGTCACAATGAGTGAGATACCTTGGATCTGTGTTTGTTTCACAGGCCAAGGGACACAAGTCTTGACTGAGATCTATTTGCGCTCAAGGATTTCTTTATCCCTATTCTTACAGCTCCCAGAATGAATGGTACTGCAGACACCTGAGAGATCATGTGAACTAAACTGTGCCTCAGAACAAATCATCGGTTTCTGCTCAGAAAGTGATCACAACATGACCATGAACAGTTGCCACTAAACAGCAGTCATCCTCAGCTCTTCTTTCATCCCTATGGCACCCCTTATTTATTATTGCTACGCAGAGGATACACATCATCTACACCACTTTGGGCCGTGGTCTGTCTCCTCAAACCAGCCCTTTCTTACTCTCAGGCACCCTCAACTTTTCATTTCTGGAAAGATGTCCAAGATAATCATAAGCTTACAATTAATTTTATCAATCTGAAGATAATTAAGCAATCTTAATAGATATCGCTGTTTCGGTACAGGTTAAAAAATTGGTAAGCAATGGGTGCAACGTTTCAATAAGTTAACTCTGATGTCTGTTAATCTTTTTCTTTTACCTCCTGCATTTCAAAAGCAGAGGAATAACTGCTTTTAAGATTAGTTTAGTTTGTTGAATAAGTCTTTCATTAATCAGAGCCTCTTCGTTTTAAGTTACTCTCTGATTATTCAGTTTCTGAGCAAAATTTATTCAATAATCCTATATTTTGCCCTGATGAAATAATCTGTCTTTATCACTCACATATTTTAAGAGGAATGTCTTGAAGGGTAAAATGACTGCAGAACAATCTGTCCTAAGAGGGAGAATTCCTCGCTGGTGACAGGCATTTAATTGTTAGCCAACATGCTTTAGTGAGACCATATATGTAAGATACCATCTTACAGCTGCCTGGCTGCAAGAGGAGAGCTGAGTATATGTGGAATCAGCCACAGCATCAAAAGCTAAGTTTCAGTAGGGGAAACTTGGTCTACTTCCCTCTAGCTGAATTAACTGAAATTTTGGATGTGTTTTTCTAGGAATAAGTTATGGTATTCCACATTGGATTATCTCTCTTTATTTTAAATTTTAATTAAGACACTTATATTACATGTTCTTCCCCACCCCTACACCCTGCTAGAGGTTACAAGTTTACAAGTTCCTAAAAAAATCACAGCTTTAAGTTAAATATGTTGGTACAGTATTAGCTAAAAAGTTCTCCCAGAGGCCTCGGACTGCATATATACTTTATTCTTACAATTTTTTTTCTCTTGACATTTTGATGTTTTACAGTGTGATAGTGATTGAGTTCAGTAAGGGTTAGCCTTCATTTATGTAAATATTTGGAGAGATAAAATTGTTAAGAAATGTTGATCTATTCCAGTAAATGAAAGCACTGTCCTTTCATTAATAAGTAGTTCTCTTAAACGAAATGTCAAAAGTGACAAGTGAAATATTATTAATAAATAAATATTAGGATATTTTTAGATGGGTTTTTGAATTGTTAAAATAATCACGCTAAGTAAATTCATTCTGCAAACTTTTAAACCTCAACTTTTTTCTCATACTTCAGTGTCAAGGAAAAGACAGATGTTTAAAAGGACTAGTTCAGTAGCTAGCAGGACACCATTTCTTTCAGGAGGGGAGAGGAAGTGTAGACTAGCCATCATATGAATGGACAGTGTAAAGCAGTGGAGGTGCAGGAGGAGCTCTGCTAATGCTATCTGGCAAGCCAGAGTCACTGTTAACCTCTTAAACCCTCTGCTCTATAATTTATTGTTCTAGAGGAGGCTCTACCATGCCCTGAAGCATTGCAGGCAGATGACTGCTCTCATTATTCATTGAGAGGGAGGGCTGCAGAACTGGCATCAGATGCCGGCAAAGCCCTGGGGGAATCTCCCTATCCTGTCTCAAGAAGTCCATTACCGATCAGGGAAAAATGAGAATATTGCACACTCAGCAGTGGATGGAGCTCTCACTTCATCTGCCTTCATAGCCAAGAGAAAAGAGAACATCAGATTCCACTACAATACTGCACTGCTCTGTTTAGGAGAAGCTGCCTTCTTCCTTCGCCAAGGCAGACACTTGTACATCAGGAAGGAGCAGGAGCAGGGCTGTTCCATGAGGGGATAAAACTGGAGCTAAGGATAACTCCACAGTACTTGAGGGGCCAGGGTGCTGATAGAAACAGGCCCAGGGGAGGCAACATGGTAAATCAGGATGAGGGGCCATCCAGGGATCAACCAAGAGCAGCAGGAAGGGGTAGGGCCAGATGCAGCCCTGGAGACACACTGCTTGCGGCATCAGCCCAAGGTCCTTCCAGGAGGAAGAGCAGAGGCAGGACTGGAGATATTGCAGGCTACAGCGTAACACCTGCAGTCCACCTGGGGAAAAATCCACTCATGATCCAGGACATGAGGAGACAATACCAAACACACTTGGACAAGCTTATCACGAACCAGGACTAGAAGGCCAGGCTTGAGCTTAAACAGCGTCCTCGACCCACAGGCGAGGCAAATGGGAGGCTCCAGCTGAGGCTGATCAGGCATTTTAAAGAGTGTTAGTACCTAAGGACCCTAATGTAGAGCAGCTCTTAAAGCTTTTGTTGACTCTTCCTAGTTCCCTAACAGAATTTAGACAAATAATGAACATGGTTATGATTACTTGTAGCAGGCAAGACGAGTAGCAGCAGGACTAGACCTTCAATGTCCAGCTTGCACAGAAAATACTAAGATACGTCACAAGTTTAGCGGAAGAGTACTCATGACTCCACCCAGGTAAGAGGAGATGAAAGGGGCTGGAAGTTAGATAATATTGGGTCCTGGATAGAGCTGAGGTACTTCCAAACTCAGAAAAGTAGTTTCACGTACCAGGGCCCAGGTCAATCTGATCGTCCTCTAAGTTTCCACCTAGTAAAGAGTTGGTACTGAGGAAAGAAAGGGATTTGAAGGTCAAGGAAAAGTGTGGTCATTGAAGGGAAAGTTAAAGGGATATTGAACAATAGAATTTGGAAGAATTAGTTTATTTTCCTTTCTTTCCAAATCTTCAATTGACATCAATGCATTCTGAAAACAAATTACTTCCCTTTTTTAGAAGAAAGAAACTAAATGCGGTATAAAGTTTATTAAATTTAAATAATGCATTCCAGGAAATGGAGAGGTTACTTATCTCATAGCAGTATTAGCTTGGGCTCAATCTGAACAAAAGCTTCATTTATCAGTATCTAATCTGAATACAATTTTTCTCCAAAATTGGGTGTCATCCCAAAATACAAATCATTTGCATTGGCAGATCCCTCATTTATGTCAAATCTCACTTGGCTGATGTATTTCATCTCCCCATCTCATCTCAAAACACAAAACATATAACAAAACCAGGTTATCTAGAGTAGATTGCATGCATGGGAAGTTTGTCTAGTTCTGTTTCTTGTCTTTTGTGACCCCCTCCTGCAAAACCTTCACAAGGGAGGGAATCTTACAAATCCATGAATTTTAGGGATTGACTGTTTCTCTAAGTAGGTATGTAGGATAAGAAAATTTATGAGGAAAACAGAAAAAAAATCAATACCAAGCATGGTAGCTCACCTGCTCAGCTACTTAATCAGCAATTTAAGCCGTTGTCCCTCCCTCTGCACTGGCTCCTCACAAATATGGAGCCAAATTAGAGGTTTCTATCCTTTCCCTTGAGGTTTCCTCAAAAATGCATCAAGTTAGTGGAGGACTGTGCCTACAGCTTCCTGAATTTACAAGCCTTCCACCACAACTTGTCTTTCCCTTGCTCAATGGAGTTGCCTACTTAGAGAATGTGCAGTGCTCATAAGGAGATGGCCCTTTCTCAGCTGCTAATCCATGGTGGATTAAGTCCTCACCAGCCTGCGGGATTCATACCTACGTATCACAGCCAACTGCAGCCATATTTGTATTTCTTGGACATAGAAACTGCTTGTCACAATGGCAAATGGGGAAAGGAAGGTGTTACCATTACAGAAATACCAGCTAGGAAGTTCTTCAGAGAAGTGACTGGATTGAGCAGCCAGCCCTGGTGTTAACTCTTTTTTCCAGCAGGAACTAGCAAAGAACTGGGCTCCAGAATGAATCAGGAGCCCTTCTACCAACCTATCTGATGTACAGAACTGCTTAACAAAAACATCCCCATTCCACATGAACCAGCCACCACATAGCATGGAGAATACAGTTCCAGTTTCTGATCTATTAAATTTGAATGAAAAATTAAAACAAGACAGCACCAATAATCGGAGCTGCTGTTTTGACTATCATGAGCACTACAGCTAAGTCTTAGCTGCAGCAAAATTACACATGCATTTTTTGGGGGGTGAAGCACATATGTGTCCATGTGTAAGTGTTGTTATTTCTACTTAACGGAAACAGAATCTCTACATGTGATTAAATTAATGTCAATGACAACTGAGGGCAAAAGTCATGCCCTATTCTTTTTCCATTTGTCTTCCCCCACAATAGCTGCTGCTGATAAATTCAGCAGCAGAAGCTGAGAGAAACATCAAAGGTACCAAATACTGGAACGATACCGTGATTGTTAGATGCAACTAATCTTGTTCTAATATTAATAAACTGATTACTTCCAGTATGTAATGTATACCTCCGGAAAGTCATCCTCGTGTAAACACAACAACAAAAGGGATTCCTTCCTGTATGCATGAAAATTACCCAGATACCAGCAGATGATTCTGTTTCAGATTGTCTCACTAATGTGCACCTGCTAAACATGCATACTGCCAAATAAAAGATTAATAGAGGAGAAAAAAAAAATGCATGTAGAAATATTAGTTTTTCAAAACAGAAAACATTTTTCTCCTGGAGATGTGTAATCAGTCTGGAAATGTACATAAACCGTGGAACTGCATTCTTTTTTTCTCCACATCCAGTTCATTTCAGAGAGAGCAAAGGAAGACTATACCTAGCTCTTACCACTTTCAATTTAGTTCAAGGATGGTAAGTCAAAGTTAAAAAATGTGAGGCAACTGCTATTTTCCTAGTGACAGAACTGCTGTTCAAATAGGTGATGAACTGTAACCTTAAACTATGCAAGACCTTTATGTCACTGCTATAGCATGATACTGTCTGTATTCAAAAATATTTCCTCTGAAGAAACATCAAGTCTTAAATCTTTTTGGAAAATTGACAAAGCATAACCTTATAGTATTTTAAAGTTGATCTAAAAATGGAATTTGCCCAAAATATGCCTCTCCTCAAAATTTAAAAAAAAAAAATTTTATGTAATTAAAAATTATACAAAAATAAATTGCCTGAGGAAAAAGGATAATTAATAAATACCAAAGATTTTAAATAAGCAGAACAGAAACATTTTAGTACTTCAAATTTCTTACAAGTCAGAGAACTGGGTTTTTTTCTTCATACTTTCTAAGTATCTTTTTTAGCTAGCAGAGTTGATACTCATTTTATCAGTTTAATCATTGACTTGTTGCTTAACTTGTCTTGTTACCTAGGTCTTTTAAGTCAACAGATAATAATATGAAATAAACAAAACCTTTGTCACTTATTCCTACATCAAGTTTTATGTAACTCTCCTAAATATGAGTTGCAATAGAAACCTTTGAACAGCATGCCAGTAAAATGGACTGTATTGCAAAGAAGCTGATAAAATCTTGTTTGGAATACCATGAATTTATTCCAGGAATTAACTGTAATTAACCAGATATTTTAGGCTTCTTGAATGCAATGAATCTCTGTTCTGTTGATATACTGCTCCTTGCTTCTTCAGGTGGAAAAGCTTGATCCATAATTGTCTGAATACAGTTTTTTGAGATTACCACTAAAAGTGGGCAGAGACACCTGATTTCTCTAACTGGAAAGTCAGCCAGCAGATGCTAAAATGAAATGAGACCTTGACTGCCTTTATACCTGACCTTGGATTATTTCAAGGCAATAACTGAGGTATGGAAAAGCACTCTTCCTGTACCTATGCTTGATCCCTCCACTTAATTTTACAATTCTACAGTATTTTAGCAATCTACTTCCCAGTCCAGAGTTTTAGAAATTAATTAAAAATTCGGGGTGTCTCCATTCTTTGCCTTTAGACGGTAGATCATAACTCTGCATACTTCAGCATGTTGAGGACTTGTTTGGAAGACTGTCATGGGATATGACCCTGGAGAGAAGAGAGGTCCAGAAGAGCGGGTTATAATTCAAAAATCACCTCCTCCAAGTTAAAGAGCAGTCCATTCTTAAAGCAGGAAGCAAGCAAAGTCATCAGGTGGCCCGCATGGATGAACAAGGAGTTTCTAACTAAAATCAAACATACAAAACACCATAGAAGCAGTAGAAGCAGTTGTTACGTGATCCAGGAGGAATACAGAGCATGCAAAGCATGCGGAGATGGTGTTAGCAAAGTTAAAGATCACCTCATTGCATATGGCAAGAGATGTGCAGGGCAACAAGAAAGACTCTTACAGGTGTATCAGCAGCAGAAGGAAAATTAGGCAAAATTTAGTCCTGCTGCTGAATGGGGCAGGGGACTAGCTGACAAAGTACACAGAGAAAGCCAACATATTCAATGGTGCCTTTGCCTCTTTCTTCACTGATAAGAGCAGCCTCCAGGAATTCCAGTTTACCTGAAATCTGTGTGAAAGTCCAGAACAAGAAAGACTTGACCTCCATGGAGTAGAATCTGTTTAAGGAGCATCTACACAGACTGGACATGCATAGGTCTATGGCTTCTGATGGAACGTACTAAGAGTGTTGAGGGAGTTGCTGGTGCCACCTTCAACTGCCTTTGAAGAGTCATAACTACTAGGAGAGACTCCTGATGACTGGGAAAAAATCAAACATCACTCTAGTCTTTAGGAAGGAAGGAAGGAACCTGATAGCCTTCTACGAGAAGAAGACAGGCTCAGTGGACAAGGGCAGAGCTTGATCTTAATAAGGCTTTAAGTACTATCTTCATTGACAAAATCATAAAGCACATAATAGATAAGTACACAGTGAGTTCGATTTGAAACTGGCTAAACTGTTGGGATCAGCAGCATGAAGCCCAGCTAGAGGCAGTGATTTGTGGTATATCCCAGGGCTGAATACTGAGACCAGCATTCAGTCATCAATGATGGGACAGAGCACACCCTCAACAGCTTTGCAGATGATTCAAAACCGGCAGGAGTGGTTGGTTCTATAGCTCATCATGCTGCCACTCAGAGGGGCCTTGACAGTTTGTAGAAATGGCCTGACAAGAATCCTATGAACAAAGGGAATTTCAAGTACTGCAGCTGGGGAGGAATAGCCCTGTGGAGCAGCCAAATTGACCCGAGCATCTTTCACTAAGACACTAGCTACAGAAATCTATCTCTCCAAAGAAAATGTAGCATCACTAAATAAATTAAAATGTTAAGCCAAAATTTGAGGAGAACACCAGGTGTGGAAACAAACTCTACGCAAGTTTGGTGGACTTTAGTTGCTCATCCTTAGATATTTCACAGTTTCTTGGGGGAAGCACTAATGAAAATACTATTGAAGGAAATGCTTTTCTTCCTAGTAGGGTTTGTACCAGGCATTCCTGATGAGGAAATCTGCATGTGTGGTGTGTTGGGCTGGAGGCCTTGCCGACCTTCAGCTCTTGCAGTAATTTGATGGCTCAAGAAAACATCTTGTGATTTTTTATTTTCAAACTAGTATGTGTCTGTGTCGTCCGAAACCAATTCCAGCCCTTGACACAAATAGAGAACAACCTGTTAGCAAACTTCTACGTGCCTTTTTGAAGAGGCAGGTCCTTTTGAGGTAAGTCTTTCCCAATAACTGGCAGGAGTCAGCACCATATCTTCTCTGAAAGACATGAAATTGCCCAAGAATCATAGAATAGTTTGAGTTGGAATGGACTTTTTGGAGGTATTCTAGTCCACCCCCCCTGTATGAGCAGGGACATATTCAAACCGATCAGGTTTCTCAGAGCCCCATCCACTCTGACCTTGAATGTTTTCTGGGCTGGGGCACCTACCAGCACTCTGGGGAAGAAGGAGGGGGCAAGAGGGGTGCATGGCCAAAGGTACAGCTCAAGGGCAGTGAAGGAGCATTGGACTGGGAACACTGATGCCTAATGAACTCCAGGCTTGGGATACGTCTTGGGAGAGAGAAGGAATTAGCTGTGAACCTACTCCTTGTCCCAGGTAAATACAACAGCAGAAGATGTCAGTTGACAAGGGGCATTTTAAGATGCTCACAGTTTCCCATGAAATTGGAATAGAGGTGGTTCCTTGGGAATACTAAGATTGCGGATGAGGAACGCAGAAAATTACTTGGAAACACCAGATGTTTCTCATGGTCTGAAGTTCCTGCACCCAGGCAGCCAACAAGGGTATGGGACAGAGATCCTGACTGCAGCTCCCCTCCCAGCTTTGTCAGCAACTTTGCCCTTCAGCCCCCTACAAGCGTGACAGTTTGCTGTGTGCTCTGGCAGAGCACAGGGAGCAGGACAGGCCAGCGTGGCCTTGACCTTTGGCCAGCCAGGGTAACATTTTAGCTGCCCACCACAGACCCATGGTTCCAGCCGCTGCTGCCAGGAGCCTTGGCACAAAATTTGCCACTTCCTAGAAAAAATAAAAATATAATAAAATAGACTAGAATAGTATAGAATAGAATAGTATAGAATAGACTAGAATAGTATAAAAGAGAAGAAAAGAAAATAATAAAATAAAATATAAAATATAATAAAATAAAATAAGCTATAAAGTAAACCCTTGCTAATTTTGACTTTGGGTTGCCCTGGTGTCTTGTGCACCATTCCATCAGTTAGCAAGGGTCAGGGGAAGCCACTCATGAAAACAAGAAAATACAAGGTAAAGATAAAGGTCTGGTGTGACTGCAGCACTTCTCTACACTCTGTCCAAGCATTGTAACAGGTAAACCTGCAGCCAGTATGGTGCACTGGGAAATGGGAAGTGAACAGTGCAGGACAGAGGTAATTCCATTACACTTCCTTGCTGCGGGATAACCTACCTGCTGGAGTTACTCCCAGTTGCCCGTGCCTGCCGCACACAGCAGCATTATTCCATAGAAGTAACATTACATCTATTCAAACTGATTGTCCTTCACTTCTTCGCCCTTAATGTTAATCTCTTTCACATCTAAATTCAAGTTTCATGTTAGTACTATAATTTCCCCTTGCCCAACATAAATCAGCAAGGGCCCATAAGCCACTTCCAGCCACCTGCAGATTTGTACCAGGACAAACTACACAACTGATCATTGCCAAGAAATAAATGGGGTCTCCCAGGACCTGCAGACATCTTTCCTTTGATTACACACCAGAGAGGGGGGCAGGGAACACGCAGATGGGATCAAAGTCCCCTGCCTAAAAGAAGAGAAAGTCCCATTTCCCTTATCTTAAGCACCGCATCAGCAAGTTTCTCCCACTAATTCCCCTGCTGTTCATTACAGTTCTCTCTCCCAGCCAAAAGCACCTGGCATGTTGCTTTGGGTGATGACTGCCAGCTCCAGAGAGCAGAGGTATCTTTATTGGGGGTACTCAAATACTTCCTGGTTTACAAACGTTGTTGTCTTCCTGGTTGGTGCTCCAAAGATTTGTCAGACACCTCTGGGCAACCAAATCTCTGAGCCAATGGAGATGTATTTTTCATGAGTTCCAGTGTTTTCCTGACATATATTTAACAAAACAGCCGTGACCTGCTCTGAGGAGTTCTAAATCTGTCATGCAGGTAGAACTAAGTCTAAAACAAGGAGTGAAATAGTTGTCAAAAATTTTTACAGCAAGTGTCTGAGCACTGACTTTATTGAGCAGATAAATATGGTTACTCATAAACAAATGTAGTGTGTTAACTGCTGCAGATATCCAATATAATAAATTAAATTGAGGAGACGTACATGACAACATGGGATAGGGAACAATAAATTAAATGAGTCAAATTTTTATTGTGATTAAGACTTAAAATACCCAAATATTCTGTGGAAAAAATCTGTTGGCTCTTATTATGCTATAGATAGCTCAGCACGAAGAAGTACACTCTTACTACATTTCTTGCATAAATTTCCTTCTTTAATTATGTCATTTTGCATGCTGAAGAGCTGCAAAAATGATAAGCAGTATAAACAAAAAAACAAAAAAGGCTGAGATAAAAAAGGGATAATTTTTTCTATCAGAGCCAAACACTGTTATCAAATGGAAGTTAAGAAATAACTGATACCAGTATGTAAGCAGTTGAAAGCATTTTTACAAGGAAGCCTGCCAGACTGTCTTCTGCATGCACATATAGAGCTGCAATCATATTAATAGTGTTACCTTTCCAGCAGTATTATCTAATCCAACATAAGCATTTGGAAGACATGAGAATGAGTAATTTTTAATCTCTCCATTTATTCCTGATTTCATGAGAGTTAAGCTTTAACATGAGAACTGAGTGAATTCCCTGGACCCTAGGATGATGTAGAATATTAGATCTTGGCACATCCTGTAGGTTTTTAACTCAAAAATCTAGAGAACTCCAAGTTCTGTTTCCAGGATTTGAAAATTGATTTCTTATCCATCCTCAGCCCTCTGTCTGCATTGCCTTGTGGTTGCAATTTGCTTTCTCTTTTTCTCTATTCTCCTTTCTATACTTTAAATCACAAGAAATACTCCTCTCTCTTAAAATATGAATAATTAAATAGTAGTCTAAAATTAAGATCTTCAATGGAAAATAAAAAGAAAAATAAGACAACAAATCTGGCTTTTTACAAGATTTTCCTTAAATAATGACTAAATTCACAGATCTCTGTAACTGTCAGAAGAAGTCAGTTGGAAACATACATGTGAAGCCTTAACACATTTTGCATGACCTTGAGTTAATTTTTACCTTCCCGCTTTCAGTTAATTATGTTACATATGAGACTCCTCCTGGCACTTTGTTAACATCTGGATGCCTTTGTTATGTATTTTACCCCAAAGTCTGTACATTCTTTTGGACTAAGTGATTATTTCCCTGGAGAAGTTCCTACTCAGGTGATTTTTTCATTGTTTCTGTCATTAATTTGTCCTTTCTCTCTACAAGGAACATTTTGTTTAACTCTTCAAAAATATAAGAGAAGTATTAATTATCATTAAACATCTGTTAGTAGTGCCTAAAAAATATAAGCTGTCAAAGAAATAAAAGCTACAGCTTTCTTTGTTAAGAAAGATCAGTAGATAACAACAATGAACAACATATTCCTGGGACTTACTGTACTGCTTTTTCTCTCCTCAGACTTGAATTCATATTCTGTCAACTATCCTACCACTTCAGCTTAAGGAGAGCTGAATCTTCCTCTGGCTTACCTAAGATCTTTATTCCAGTGTCAAGTAAATTTTGCTTCCTTCTGCAATCAGAAAGCCATTTTCAAATCAAACTCTCACTTGCATGAGCACTGTCATATTTGAAAATATGCAAAAGTTATTTCGGACATGGAGACAGAAAAATATTCAAACAATTTGATAAATGAAGTGTAATCAAGCTACTATTTCTCCACAGAAAATATCATTTGAGTTATTCACATCCACTACCATTAGGGACATGAATTTTTAGAAATCTGAGTGGGATATGCCAGTTTCCCTGATTGTTTAAATGTTCCAAGTTGTAACATATTTTAAGAAGTCAGTTTGTAGGAAAAACACCCTTGGTGACTGTACTTCCTTAGACTCCATAAGAAAATTCTACTGGAGTGTGTTGCAGATAGAAACATCCAGCAAAACTGGAGCTACAAAGTCAGTTTGTTCTCAATAGATTGTCTTTATTCTTTGTCATACAGGATTGTGGAAGCCACTGTGTAAATCAAAGAGTTGATTAAGTACAGAGATTTCCAGAAAAAAAAAATAGTTTCCAACCAGGGCTGATGTTTACATTTCATGCAATGCACCTGAAATATTTAAACAAATGAAAAGGAAAGGGAGAAAGACAGCCCAAACATCTGACTGTGAGTGCCTGGAAAAGCACTTTGGCATGTATATAACTGCAACTGGTTAGAGCTGATATACTGAGTTAGTGGAAACAGTTAAATTTAGAAAAGAAAGAAAGGGGGTAAACTAAATCAGTGCAGTCCGTTAGTGGATACAAAATGATCCTGCTAAACTGAGCTGTGGCTTGTCACTTGTGACAGCTGTGGCGCATCTGCAACAGGAAAAAATGGCAGCTACACTCACCAGAGAGGCAATCGAGCCCTCATGGGCCAGTTGGCCATTTCCCAAACTTTTGGGATGTTAGTAGCTTTTGGTCATAACGACAACGTTCACTCCCTTTGTATGCCTCTGAATGACAGGAAGTTTACCCTTTATCATTACTGGAAAAATTCTGCTGCTTCTAAGCAGATGTTACTGTTTCTAGAATAATACATTGTCTGGTCTTCTCTTTTCTCTGTCAGATTATACTTACACAGATTCTTATATTAAATCCTTTAATAATATGGTTTTCCTTATTAGACTTCCTGTCGGAACCGTATGAATGTCACAGTATTGGAGAGGGAGGAAGAAGCTGTTTGCTTTGTACATATGCAAAGCAGTGGCCCTCTTTCTTTTGTAAATTGTGGTGGATGTTGCAAAGTTGTTTGATGGCAGCTGGTCCTGCTATTGTGATAGACTGATGAGAACATTTGACGCAAGTTCCTGCCAATTAAATCCCCAAATGCTGACTATAACCTGAAAGAAATAAGATATTTTCTTATACCTGTTCTAAATATCAGTAGTGAAATAAGCCACTCTAGTCTAAACCGCAGTTTTGAATTTTAAGAATATTCTTTTCTGACTTAACAGAATAAAGTGACAAGATTTTTTTTGGAGTGGCTTATTAATAAATTGATTTTTTTTAAAGCAGGGTTGAGCTATACCATAAAACTACCCTTTCATTAAATTATCTGTTCATACCAAATAAAAAGTCTTCACTGTAGTCAAATTAGGCATGTATCCATTCAACTCACTTTCCTTATTCGTATACACTTGCAGATTGGATTTTCCTGGGCAGAAAAGAAACAAGAGACGTGAACAGAGAATTAGCTAACTTCCCAATATACCTGTTTGTAGGGAAGATAAATCATCCATGGATTCAAATGAATGTACAAGCGTAATTGCACTCATGCTACTCAATTGCACTTCAATAAAATAGCAAATTGCATCTGAGAAATGTTCAAATCTTGTGTGCATCACAGTGTCTGCATATGGTACATGAGAACAATAATACTGAAACTTCACAAAGCACAGAGTAGGCTAGACAAGATAGCTTTCACTTGAATTTAATGAGGCAGTAGTCATAATGAGAGACAACTTAAATCACAGCTTACTGAAATTATCCATTCTGAAAAGAGTATTAATGCCACAATGAGTCTCTGAGTTGCAGCTAACTGTTTGAGATGATACAGCATGCTCCACTGTTTGATTCTAAAAATGGTAGAAAAAGGATAAAGCCACTTTATACTGTCAAATAGATACCAATGGCAGAGGATAATTACTTTTATACATAGGTACCCTGTTAACTCTCAAATGGTACAGTGCTTCATTCATAGCAAGAACAAACCCGGGGCATTGAAATGTTACAGATCCAAAACTAAAGACTTTACTCCTGAATAAGTAAGCTTGTTCACCTAAATGAGGATTTTTGGTGTCGAGACCGGGAACTCTATTAGTATAATACTAGAAAAATATATTCAAATTACTTCACAATAATGAATTGAGTGAGAATCCTAATCAAAACAGGGCTAAGATTTCCTTTCATAAGGATTAATAATATTGCATCACTACCGATGATTTTGTATTCAAAATTATTTCATGCCAGCACAAAATCTTTGAAGGGGGAGAAATTTTACAAGTATCCATTTTATTGTCTTAACCATACTCTGTGGAGTGTGCATTTAAAGATATCTGTCAATCAATTTGTAGGAACTGTTGAAGCAATCCCGTGCCACCTCTGCTACATGTTCCTCTTCCCCTTGTTGAGTGACCATTAGTAATTAATTACAACCTACTGTCATAAATCTGCTTTTCCCTCTGCTCTGATCTTTTACCATGAGCTTGTGGTAAAAGTGGTTTGGCATGGATTAAGCAGTTCAAATGCCACCCTACAGGAATCCTAAAAAGGCAAAGCAGGGCCGCTCACTACAGACTGTCACACCACTGGAGACCCAGGGAATACACAGATCACTGTGGATCCACCATCTGATATCACCTGTCCTTTCGCTGTTCAGACGAGACGATGAGGGAACTCCTTGCTCCTACAGTCAGTTCTACAGCTTGCATCATTCAGGAGCCCTGCCAGGGCTGGTCTCCCAAGGTCATGCTGGCTGACCCATGCTGCCTGGGAGGGGATTTAGGATGTCGTTAGCCTTCTTACACACCATTAGGAGAGAACTATCACCCCTCGAATCTAGTCATGTGGCCAGATGTTACATAATTGAGAAAGACAATAAATATGGATACATGTTGATTTTGGGGCAGCTAGGCAGGAGTCACGGGAGTAGCTGCTATACAAATCTTACAGTTTCAAGTATTAAGACAAATCTTGAAAATTTCCATTTTCATAATGGTAAGAAGTCTGTTCCTCCATGTCTTGAGACACTTGTTTTTGCTTCCTCCATTCCTTCCTCTGTACTTCACTATTTTGACTGGTAGCACCATACGTTTTCTTTGGACTTATAAAAGTTTCATTGTTCATCTCTGTTTCTTCGGCCAGTTCATCCCGATCAATTATGCCACATTTCTCTTCACTGAGGTTTTCAGGGTCGGCCCATTCCTGCTTCTCCCCAGAAGCAAAGATAGCGTAGAATATCACGCCACTGTAATGCACCAGGGCTGCGATCAGAAAGACATTCTGCCATTCTTCACGGGTCTGAAAGAATGGTGCAGGTCTCATTAAGTTTCCACTAATAAGAAATATTACTCTCTAAATTACGCCATGAATTAGCACATAGTGAGGAATTAGTGTGATCACTCTTTGATTCCTGATGCTGAAGATAGAACAATTTATGAGAATGATTGCAAAGTTTTGTTTCTTTTTTTATAACTACAGCAAATATAATAAAACAGGCTTCTTTGGTTTTTCTCTCACAATGAAGTTTCTCTCTTGTATGTGAAATATTTATGGTGTTGGAAATGCAGGGATTTCTCTAACAACGACATAAACATTATTGTAGATCAATATTTGCTTAGGAACCCTACCATGGGGGTATGGATGCATTGTAGAGGAGTTTTCCAAGTCCTATAAGCATTGCACAGTTGTATGGAGATATTGCAGAGACTCAGGCTCAGGTGGTATAAAATAATACCTTCCTACACAGAAAATTAGTTATAACAGCTGAGAATCAGGCCAAGGGGGTATTAAAAAAGTGCATGTTTAAGACAAACAGAAAGCAGCTGCAGAGACCAATGATGGAGTGGCATCCCCAGGAATCTTTGAAATGTCTTAACTTTTGTTGCATTACCTAACCCTTTTCCTAGAAAACACGGAGAAATGTTACCTTATGTTTTGTCATTGCACCAACGATGAGTGGGCACACCATTCCTGACAGCGTTCCCACACCGTTGGAGATCCCCATCAGGATGCTGGCATAACGAGGGGCTATGTCCAAGTGATTCACATTGAAGCCTACGAAAAATGAGAGGCAAGAGTCAGCTACACAGCATTGCACTACCAGGCCAACAGGGCTTCTGCAGCCATTCTGGCTGAAGGAGACTAAAAAGGGTAGCAATCTCCCCACTACACCTCTGAAGATTATGTTGTGTAGAAAATAAAGTTTAATTTGGCCCTGTTTAAAGTGTCTGTACTTTCCATTTTCTCATACAGAAACAGTGCACTTGGCAAATATTTTTAATTAAGGAATTAATGCCTCAAATTAATCGTCTATCTTTTTACTCATATAGTAGTGTTTTTAAACTCATTTCTTTTGGTGTTTTAAGGAGCAGTTTAACAACATGATTAAAAAAATACAATATAAACCAGTAGGAAAAATAATTACCCTTACTTTAGTGTGTCTTCTGAGTACATATTTTATTAAGAAATAAAAACAAATACTAAATATCAGCTCAGATAATTATCATTCCTTAGGTATTGAAAATTAGTCATATTAACTATGGTTGATCACAAGAAGTGACAATGAATTCCAAGTGCATGGTAATAAATAACGTAAGAAGTAGACTACTGGGAAAATCCTGCAATCAAAATTGATCGATAGAAATGGCCAGCTATGCAAGGACCTCGTAACTGAGCAGCAAAATCACTTCCCATCTGCAGAATCCTGAAATAACTGAAGACCAGCAGTTACTTGGCTGGTCAATTTTGTTCAATAGATCCATGTTCTTGGCAGTCTTCTTGGAAGATCTTCAATCCTCATAATACAATCTCCAATCTTCATAACAAAAGAGGTTTTTTCAGTAATGCTGGTACTGATGGTGCTACAAAACAGCCTGAGACTACAGAACGTGAGTGAGACCCATGAAAGTGTTAGAAACGACTTCTGGAGAAGGGCTGGTTGTAGGATGCAATAGAGGGAGGGCTGACATGGAAAACAGAAACCAGGTACTAGGGCTGGGGACAGGATTGCAACTGCCTCTTGTGCAACTATTCACAGCAAAGTAATTCTCTCTCTCTCTCCCCTTTTAGAGATACAGCTTAAACAGGATGAAAAGGTGACAGACACTGCAAAAGTATATTAGAAAATAACAGCAGAAAGCTGATGTAAACTGTAATCAATAAAGAGCAGGTTCTTTTCCAATCTCCATGTCCTGTGTGCAGCATGTTTCATAGATACTGAAGTAAATTATTTCTGATGTGGTGTAGGGGTTTGAAGAAATAATGAATACCCCATAAGTTGCCACATTAAGAGCAAACTTAATAATAGAAATTATGGGCGTAAGAACAGTGAGGATAATAACATCACTTTTATCATGAATAGTAAAAGCAAGAATAAGAATAATTCTTACCTGAAATTGCAAAGCCACTGAAGCCTACTGCTAACACCAGAAAGGAAATAGCCACACCTTTTGTATGAGAATAACCAACCACCAAAAGCAAGGTTGCTTCCATCCCAAAACCTTCAAATGAAACACATGAGAATGAATTACATTTGAATTTCTATTTGCCATGAAAATACTAATAAGCACTATCCAGAACAGCAGCTTAAAACAAGAGAAAATTCTTCTGTATCTTTAACTGTTCTTGAATGTATTTGAGAGCTTTGTGCATTTGCAGAAATATTTGTGTATTTATTATTTGAGAATATACTCTTTTTTTTCTCCTCATTCATTGCTGTGTAAATGACCCAAGCAGTTGGTGAAGTCAATTCACCGAGCAATAGAGGAAAACAGTGAGAAAGTGACTCTGTGCAAAAGCCAGAAAAAATCGCATATACACAAACACTTGCCTTTGATTTCTCACGGTTGTAGTGATGCAAGATGTTCTTGGTAAATGGAACAAAAGAGCGTTTTACATACAATTGTGCTATCAACACAGCAAGACATCCCTGAACATCACAGGGAACTTCCAGTCTGTCATTACTGCAAATTAACATTTTCTAATATGTAACATTACTGTCCTTCTGTTTTGTTTTGTTTTAATGACACTATTAATATGCTCTGAAAATACAATGAACTTGAGCATCCTTTCTGAAGATGTATAGCCAAGTTATGTGGTATCACTGGCTGCGGGTATCTCTATTTCTAGGAGCCCGTGCCATCTCTAAATAATGCAAGCCAGCAATTGGCAGAGGGCAACTAACTACTCCACAAGCTACCTGACTTGAAATCTTTTCTCTAATTCAGTATCAACCCTACACGTCAATGATTCTTCAGTTCAGTGACTGAACTGGAAACAAATTATTTTGTGCTGAGTTAAAATGGTCCTGTCCATCCTTCACTTCTTTTCCCCCCACTAAAACTTTCAGCCTCTTGTCAGCAGGTTCTGCTGGAAGTAGCAAATGGGAAGGTGGCTGATTATGGCAAGAATGTATCCACTGGGAAAGGGTCTCTCCAGCACCACAGTACAGGGTTAACTTTGGATGAGTTGCAGGATGAGGCCTATTTGATCATATTACGCTATTGCCCCTTTAATTATTAACCAGGCTTCTTGTCTCCTTCCTTTATTAAAGAATGCTCATATAAGTAAGGATTTATGTCATGAGGCATCAGCTCTCCACTTAATGCTCCAGATTAACCAGCTATAAATGCAATCTTGAGTAAATTGTCTCCTTTTGCAATTAAACATGGACTAGACTATGATACTTGCACCAACTGCAGCACACAATTGAAACGTCATATTTTCAGAATCCAGTAGTACCTCCACAGTTCATGACCTTCCTTACAGTGGTAGTGGTTAAGATCTTCCTGCTCCGTAGGAAGTCAGCTAGCTGCCCTCCAATGGGCACAATGATTGTCATGACCATGTGAGGAACTGCCGACAGAAGGCCAACCTGCAATTAGACAAATGAGTGCTTACTGTCATTTCTCCTTCAAGATTTAGGGGCGAGAGAACAGGAACCATAATGTTTCTTCACCTCTTTTCCCCTGCATCAGACACTTTGTCTGATTATAGCAGATGCTCAAAATGGGATGAGGGAAGAAACACATCCTTGTGGGCCAGGAGGAGAAACCAGAGCACAAGTGAGAATCTCACCTTAGAAATGCCATGCAAGATCCCTAGTACTCATGGTTACTCTAAAGAGCTGCACTGAAGACTGTTTATATTAAATTCTACCATAGACATCACAAAGCCCTGTCTGATGTGTCCTGATATTGGAGCGTTCTATCTTGGTTTTCAACTGCTTTTATATGTTTTCGTTATTTATGTTCTCAAAGAGCTCCTTCCTGAATAACAAATCTATCCCTGCTACCTTTCTCTGTGTAAAGGAAGGAAGCACCTGCACATTGCGCATGGACTGAAGACCATATAGCATAAAACTTGATATTATGATATAATTTTACAAATTATTAAATAAGCATATATGTAAAGACATGGATTTATTTTTATTCCTGTGAGATAACAGCCTAAAAACTGATTTTCGTCTTCTTTTCATTTTCACAGAATCCCAGAATCCCAGAATGATTGAGGTTGGAAGGAGCCTCCTTCTGCTCTAGCCAGAATGCCTAGAGAATGTTGCCCAGAAATGTGTCCAGAGAGCTTCTGAATATCTCCAAGGATGGAGATTCCACAACCATTCTGGGGAACCTGTTCCAGTATACAGTCATCCTCATAGTAAAAAAGTGTTTCCTGATGTTCAGAAGGAACCTCCTGTGCTTCATTTTGTTCCCATTTTCTCTTGATCTGTGATGGGGCTCTACTCAAAAGAGCCTATTTTCATCTTCCTTACATTGTCCCTTCAGATATTTGTACATGTGAATAAGAATCCTGCTGAGCTTTCTCTTCTCCAGGCTAAACAGTCCCAGCTGTCTCAGTCTTTCCTCATAGGAGAAATATCCCCATTCCTTAGTCACTTTCATGGCCTTTCATTGGATTCTATCCAGTATGTCCATGTCTCTCCTGTACCGTGGAGCCCAGAACTGGACACAGTACTTCAGATATGCCCTCACCACTGCTGTGTAGAAGGGAGAGATCACGTCCTTTTACCTGCTGGCTGTTGCATAACGCAGCCCAGGACACCATTAGTCTTGAGTGAAAGGACACACTGCTGGCTCATGTCCAGTCTGGTGTCCAGCAGGACCCCCAGGTCCTTTTCCACTCAGCTGCTCTCTGGCTGGGCAGATCCCCACGTACTGGTGCATGGGCGTGTTCCTCCCCAGGTGCAGGACTTTACCCTTTCCTTTACTGGGCTTCATGAGGCTCCTGTCAGCCCATCTCTCCAGCCTGTCAGGGCTCCTCTGTACAGCAGCACAACCCTGTAGTGTATCAGCCACTGCTCCTCGTTCTGTGTCATCTGCAAACCTGCTGAGGGTACCCTCTGCTACATCACCCAGGTCATTAATGAAGATGTCCAATAGGATCAGACTCAGTATGAGCCCTGAGGTAGAATTTTAGTGATCAGCATGTCATCTTCTAGAAGCTTTTCTTTGAAGCAGCAATTTAGTGATAAGTTTGAGCTTACTTTCTGGAGTATGCAACCTCATTTTATTGACACTTGGTTTTACGCTGGTTTTAATTTAGTGAGGTTCACAGAGATGCAACTCTAGCATTAATGAAAACCAGCTCAGAATAAACAGATGTAATTTTTCTTAATATCCCCGCTCTTCATTTCCGTGCTGTACTTGGCCATTTAGTGTGTCATTGCTACCATGCCACAACCATTGCTTCTTTTGCAGAACCTGGGCACACAGTGCTCCCAGAATAGAAGAATAATGATGTTCTTTGTTATCAGCCTTAGACTTGCTTGAAAATAATTACCACATAGCAAGTATGTATGCTAAAGGAAAGGGGTTTTAAAACCTTTTTCAAAAAATTATTCTGTATTCCTCATTCATGCTCCAAAGAGGGAGCGTAACAATTCTGATTTTATTGAAATGGTGGTGGCAGGGAATATAAATCTATAAAGAATTTGATCTTCATTGCTAATGGAAAGTCACAAAAGTCAAGAAGAGGATAAAAATTACCTGGTTGAATGCTAAACAGTCAACACTAAACAGAATGTGCATTTCTATTTACTTACTTACTTGGTGGGTTTTCATGATATGTGGGAGCTTTTAATCAACAATTTCCCAAAATAACTTCTCCATTCTGTCTTTTTTCTAATAATTTGATGCTCACATACTTTTATTTCTATCAGGTCAGCAGAAGTATGTCATCCCAAATACTGGGAATAATCTACAGTAATGATTCCGGGTCTATCTGGTTTCTCCTCAAACAACCAAACCAAAGCACTAAGTGCCATGCCCAGTTATTTCTTGAACACCTCCAGGGATGATGTTCACTTCCTCTCTGGGAAGACCATTCCAGTATTTAACCACTCTTTCAGTGAATAAATTCTTCCTGATGTTCAACCTGAACCTCCCCTGCTGCATCTCCTAGAGTGAAGTCTGAAGGTCACTGCTTCATCTTAGACATTTACCTTGCTTATTGCAAATCCAAACACTTCTTCAAAGTAAGCAGGCTGACTTATAAGGAGCAAATAGAAGGTCCAGCTTCTGCAGAAGTTTGCCACAATGATTGCGTAAACTGGCATTGAAGTGAAAAATCTCTTCCAGGGAGTACTAAATTTCTAGGGGGGAAAAAACCACAAAATTGGGAGGCAAAATAAAGAACCAGTATCTTTTATATCAAGCCTATTTGGTACATTGTATGCAACTTACATCGCAGATCACTTAGAATGCAAGTGAAATATATCTCTTGAATTACTGGCAGAAAACAGGTAGAGAAATTTTCTTAGAACAGTTAGGATTTTTAAGATGAATACTGCACTACTATTTCCCTGCTTAATGAAATTACGTGAGGTCTTCTGGAATCCTGCTATTGGGATAACAGGATCGGTAAAAGAATCAAAGAAAATTAGGGAAAACTTTGTGCCATTCCCCACTTTTTGGCATGATGCTGTTTGAGACATTCTATTGAAAGGAGTGTGAGAAAGAGTTATCCAAGCTAAGACATATGTAGTAGCACAGCAACAAGCAGCTACCTGCTTCAATCTAATTAATTTAATTCAGAAAAAAAAGGCCTGTAATTTCTGTAACTTGCTTTTTGGCATTTTCAATTAGTATTTATGCTCAAATACTCCATACAGCAGAAAATGTACTTCAGAGACCTATTGATTTGTAACGAAATTCCAATCAGAAGCTGAAATATGTATCTATGGCAATACATATTGATATCTCCCTTTTTTTGAAAAAAATGTTAATTGTTTTCTACAGGCCACCGTACGCCTGTGGTTGTGCGTGCACCCATGAAGGTGGTACCAGTTTCTTCTGCGGTAAAACCACCATACTGTAAGGAAAATCCATTACTTGGGACAAGTGTGTGTATGTGTGTCTCCAGCCAAGACCTAATTGACTTCAGCCAAATTTTAGAAGCATACCCAAAAGGACAGTCTGGTATTTTACGCTCCTAGCAAGGCTGTTACCCAAAACATGTAGAGGAAAGAACTGGAGTTACTTTGTTCCAGAATGTTCAAAACTGAAAGCTAAGAATTGACAGTTTTTGGAGAAACACCTTTGTTCTTCACTACTAGCAAAAAAAGTTACCTAAGGGAATAGCGGGAAGTTTGACAGGAAAAGATGTTTTAACTCAAAGTTTCCAGGATCTTCCAAGATCTTCTCAGAGAAAGGATGAAAAGTCTTAAAGGACATGAGCTGCTGTGAGAGTGAGCAGGGGAGAAACCCTTAAGCTATTAGATTTGCTATCATCCTTAATAGGAGTTCAAAAGGCAGCTGGATAATTTAACATCTGCAGTCAGATTCCTATTTAGCTAAACCATGAATATTTTTTAGAACAAACATGACAGTTACTCAAGAGCAGAAGACCAGAATGTGTGGTTCCCCCTCCCAACCCATCCCTTCCCTCCCTAGATCAGAGAAGCTCCATAAGCCAACAGTTTAAACAGCATTACGTGTTTTCTGTACTCATCCTGTCCAGCTGCAAGAGCCTGATTCTGTAATTTTCTTGAAAGGAAAAGCCCCTAGTTCCGCCTCTCTTATATAGCTAACAGTATCCATCCAGTCATATGCTCATCTCGTGCAAAATTCTCCCAAATGACAAGAAAAGCCTTTTTTTACTTACACTTGCATTAGCTAGGCTGGCTCCTTCTCCTATACTTGTTTCTATATATATCCTTTCTTCATTGGTTATTGTTGGATGTGCAGCAGGGCTCTCATAGGCATGAAGCAGCCAAAACATGTACCAAACAATCCCGAACATTCCTGAAGAGGCAGGAAAAGCAACTTGGTTTTAAAAGCCAATAAAGCTACACTTCAGTGTCTGCAAGCCTTGAAGTTTGTTTCAAGTACCAGTTAAATCAAACCTGCATAGAAATTATGCCCAGGGAAGTAAAAAATATGGCAACTAACTCTGTGTATATTGTATGCCTGCTTGCAAGCATTTGAGCATTTTTTTTTGCTTCTATTACGTTATTTATGGGGCAAAGAAAAGGTGGGAGGAAAGCTCTCTGTAGAACCTAGGGAAAGAAAAAAAGCAGATAGGCCCTAATGTGGTCACAATCTGCATGAAGGAACTTCACCATAAGATGGCAATGGCAAATCTTGTGGTGTGTCCTGTATCTCCAGAGAAGACAGAGAAAACCCGTTTTAAGTGGGCTGCTGATGTGCAAGGCTGGGTTGGAGCCACCTCTGCCACACACTGTGAGTGGAAGAATGAGGCACCACAGATCAGCCACAAGGCCATACCCATGGGACCACTTTGTCAATGTGGCACTGCTTTATTAAAGATGGGCAGCATGGGGAAGATTTCTCAGGGTAGAAGTTTGCAGGTCCATTGGGTTCCCCATCAGCAGCGTTTGCTGTAGCGCTTGCTGTTAGTGTGCACTCCGGGGCAGGTCCCACACAAGTGTTTGGGCTGCAGAGGAACCTTTGCAACCACATCCGATCCTGTCACTGGGTGACCATGGGCTGCAGCCTGGTCATTACAATTTTACAACCTTTTGTAACAGATGATTATGAAATGAAAGCTCTCAGAATCTGCAGTAAGTAGGGAAAAAATTGGAGTATCCATTTGCAACCTCTTCATTCATCAAAACAACTTTGATCCATCCTTGTTAGAGAGGTTTTAGTAAACAACTAGCAGTATTGATCTATTGGCAGAGATTCTTCGTGTTAAGCAACTCACCGTAAATATAAAAGACTGATGACCATCCTATATACTGCACCAGCACACCTGCCAGGGGCATGGCGACCACCGCACCTGCGTAAGACCCTGAAGAGAAAAGAGATTAGTAAAACATGTCAGCTATGATAGGTGTGCCCAGCTTTCAGAGCAGATGATCCAGACAGGTGCTCGTGAGACCAGAACTGGAGGGATGTCTTTGGCTGATTTCTTATGAACATGGAGAATGGGATGGAAGCTCCAAAATTTTGATTGGGGTAATTTTGACTGGGACCCCTCATGGGTCACCAGTCTCATTTTGCAGAGTTGTGCCCTGTAGGTAAACAGGATTTGCAAATCCAAGACTGATGACAAACCACCACAGTTGCATAAGACATATGTGTGAACTGGAGTGGGAAATCCCACCTGGCATTGTGGTGTATGAGGTGAGTTTTGGAAAAGATAAAGGCCCAAGTTTCAGAAGTTTCATGGTGTCAAGGAATTCTGATGACTGCAGATATGTTGGGAGGCTCTTGTCATGGCCCTAGACCCATGACAACAAGAGCACTGGTAGCAGAGAGGGTGTTCAAACTGACCCTGAGTCTGTGTAACCACGTTTAATTCACATCAACAGCATAAACAAACAGCTGCAATAAATAGGCAAATGTTGATGGGGGATAAAAAAGGATAAAAACATGGTCTGTGTCAAGATTTCTGATTGGGAAATACGTAATACTGGTGAATTGTATTTCTAAGCGTCTTGTGGAAAGACATGATTATTTAAGTGCAATCTAGACATTAGGTTTCAGTGCAAGACAGTGCCAGTGGCTTTACATGTGAAGAGCGTTGCTCGGAATTATTCTAGGAAATGAGATACTTGTGGTTTTCAGAGTAGTACATGTTTTGTTAATAAATATTTGTTAATGCTCTACTCATTAGCAAATACTTCTCTGCAATGGTTCACAGTGATCCTTCTCCCTCATCTTCATGTAATTTATTTTTACTACAACAATGGGAAAGCCCTAGGCCAGAATGTAGATAGAAGAACCAGGAACCTGCTTAACCTATGTTTTCCTAATTTTTCCATTGCTCCTAGGCACCTTTCAAGTGCAAGGATCAGTGATCTGTAGCCACCAAAATGAGTGTCAAGCTGAAGGATGGCTCTTTCTCTAGAGATCCCATGCTAGGAATTTCAAGGAGAGAACATTGAGGGTAGAGAGGCTTTTCTTTGGATCTTTTCTTCTGCAGGAAGTGGAAACACCTAAATAATCATTAAAACTTGAAGCCATCTGTAGCAAAAATTAAATTCCCATAATATACAAATGTGGGGCTTTTTCCACTTCCTTCACTCCTCCTTTTATCCTTTATCTTGTTTTTTAGTGCTATATTTTCCTCAGCCATACAACTCTACCACTGATGGACAGAATTTTTTTTCTGTGACTTTTACATTTTCTATTGAACATTTTGTCCTACAGACATTCATCTTCAGCTGTCGGCATCAGAAAGGGACGTGTCTGATCATAACTCAAAACAGAATGAAGCAGAACAGCTACTGGCAAGAAGCTACATCACTTCCACTGCAGTATATTGAGCAACCAGCCTAAAGTACTGAAGTCCTTTTCAGACAATTTTTAAGTGTGTGCTTGTTTAGGAGCATCCATTGAGTATGTATAATAAATGGAATCCCTAAGGATGAAGCAAATAAAAAAATACAATGTAATTTCTCTCATGTGAACCTCTAGACCCATTTTCGTTTATTGAGAGCCATTCTGAGTGTTGGCTTTAAGTGATAAAATGATGACATTAAACAAAAAAGGACTCACAGGTTCCTAAGCTTAGAGTACAAGCTGATTGTAGCAAAGGGCAGAGGGTTTGTGCATCCCTTTCAAATAATGAAATTAATAAAATAAATCTAACAGTACTATGAGCTTACATAAACCACATAAGTCCATCAACTCACCACAGAATGATGTGGTAGCCAACCTGCTTCTCTCCAGCGGCGGAGCCCACTTACTCCACATCCCGTGGCAGGCTGGGTACGTGACGCCCTGGCAGACATTTCACACATCACATGATTTGCTTTCACTGCATTCCACTTGAAAGAGTTGATGATACTGTCCCTACTGCCTAGCTGTTTGTCACCATGGAATGATATAGGAAGGGTTAGGTAAGCCTGGAAGAAGTCAATTGTTTGAGAATGAAGATGTCAAACTAATCTGAATTACCTATTACTTGAATAGTAATATGTTCTGAAGTAAAAACGCTGTTTAGTAAATGTACATGATGGCACAAGAAAACTAAAATAACTCATATTGCAGCACCAGAAACACATCTTTCTTTACTTTTAAGTAAACTTAGAAATAGAAATCAGTATAATTAAAAAATTATCAGCTCAAAATGAGTAGCAAGTAAAACTGTACATTGATCAGAAACCCTGATTGAAAGAGATCTTACAACTGCTAGAACCAAATCTCAAAATCAAACTCTGTTTGAAAGGACCAAAATGGTATGTGCTCCTACCTCCACCAAACCTTGAAGAATCCTTACAAACATTACACAGCCATAATGCACTCTTGCTGCAGAAGGGATGATCATGTTCAGTGTAGATGTTAGAAAGATAGCTGCCCCAAATACCCTATGGAGAAAAGTAACATGAAAGGGAATACAATTATTATCTATTCTTCAGAAGTGTTTTCATGTTCCACTTCAAAAATTTATAAACTTATTTTAAAATATTTTATTATGATTCTTTTTTGTTTTAATAAGTATTTCAATTGTTTGCATTTCAGTCTCTGAAAACTTATTCACAGGAAATATATGTGACTTCATTTTTGTGTCTGGCCCTATTATTCACAGTAGGATTAATGGTTGTGTTATAGCATGAAAAATTTACAGTCAGAGAGAACAACACTGTTTTATCTAAATTCTCTACACCTATTGACAAAAGCAACAGCCCATGCCTAGACAGCTCATTATCTGAGTGACAAGAAAGCACTGAACAGATGAGCACAAAAGCAAAGAAGCTGAGTAGGGTGGCAGAGAGAAGTGACAAAGGAACTGATTTATATAGAAAACAGTCTGAAAATATGAATTGGAATACAAAGCCCACAGTCATATCTTGACATTTAGGAGACTGCTTTCAAAGCCAAGTAAACATTTAACTGAGAAATAAGTATTACTTATCTCTCTGTTGTGATCTCTGAAGAAAAGACTTTTGCCTTTTGCTTTCTTACCACTAATAGAAATATCAGGTCTGTTATCATAACACTGTTGACTCAGGGAACTACAGCAAACCATATGAATTAATAAGCATGTGAAAGAAGAAACTGTAACAAAGAGAACATGTTTAATTATCCAGGCAGCTATCTCTAAAGACTGAGTTTCCAATCTCTGCTACTTCTTTTAATGCCAACTCTTAATGTGCCTAGGTTGTAAATGCATCATTTAGACTGAATTAGAACCAGTCACTCTTCTGCTACTGTTTAAAGGGTTGAGTATTGTTTCCACAGAGGCAGCATCTTTTCATCAGTTCACTGCCATTTATCCCGAAGAAGTTGGTCTCCACCTTGACAAGAAATATTCCAGGTTTTTTCAACTCATTCACATATTCTTCTGTCCTCCCTACCACGATCCCTGGGCAGCTGCCACTTTGGGATCAAAATAGACTTCTTCAGCTACAGACTCCTCTGCCCAGCAGGGTGCTCTTACTGAAAACTGATATCAAGAGGTGCCTCTTGTTTCATGTATCCACCAAACAATGCTGAAATCACATTTAGATGCGTGTTTGGGGATAAGCAACAAGTTAAAGGGATAGTATCAGTAAATGGTTGATGAACTTTTGGGTGGAATGAAGATCTACATCAATTTGGGTGGATGTATTGAGTAAATTACATAGCGTTAGAGGGTTTTGGTGCAAACCCATAATGCACTCAATATTTTCAGCCATTATAAGATCCATTTGAATCCCACATTATTACAGATCATTATGGGCATTAGAGAAGTGCCTGGGGTGGGCCATCCATATGTACGTTCAAGGCTGCACAGTTTAAACAGGTGGCAAAGGAGTCTTTGCCTAAATCTGTAAGGTCAGTAATAGCATAGAATCTCATTTCCAGAGTGCAGCTGGGACAAAAGAAAGTTTTTCCTCTTTCTAGGTCTGGTAGGTTCATTGGCCACAGAAGCCCTGGTTTCCTGCCCTGTGTCTTAGCAAATAACCCCTCTGAAACTGAAACTTGGCACCTCTGGTGAACCTACCTAAGCTGAAATTCGTTGGGTAAACAAGGAATAAAGGAAAAACATGAACTTAGCGAATCCTATTACTGCAAATAGAAATTCTCTTTGAGTTCAGCTTTTGAGCAATTTCTGTTCCTCAGCAAATTCTACTCCTAAACGCAGTTATGATGGGCAAATCCATAATGTGATATTGTAGCATAGCATTAGATTGAGTTGTAAACTCTCATGGGGATAAGTACAGAGCTTTCTATGCTTGTGCACAGCCTGTACTTAAGGAAGCACTCTGCTGACAGAACCCATCAAGTTGCAGTGTAAACATGGTTGATTTTACTGTTTGCAAGTAAATTAAGGAAACAAAAACTAAACTAATAATATGCTGAATTATTCAGCCAAGAGTGTGCACATCTGTGTTTTGGAGCCCTTCTGCTGCAAAAGCTGGTCGCAAGACTGAAAAACTGGAGAAGTGATTAAGCTTAGCTAATTTGTTTGGCTTACTCGGCAGATGGAAAAATATTCTGCCTAGGCACTGTTATGTGGTAGAGAAATGAATAATTGAGGATGCAAACAGTGCTGAAGAAGCAGCGCAAAGCGAACCCTGAGCAACTTTTGGTTATGGACTGAAGAGAGTTGGGACTGAACAGTCTGGGGAATTCTATGGGATGATTCTGTTCTGGAGCAATTTCCACAAGGGCATAGGGGTGGGAGGAACACCCAGGCAGTCTTTTAACCCCTATAGCTCTTTGCAGAATGCTGGAAGCAAAGCACTTTGATTTGGGGCAAAGTACAACATATAACTGGTCTTAAAGACCTTTTCCAATTCTGGCAGTGTTTTTAGATAAGTCACATCTTATTTGCAGAGAATGAAGTTAGTACCAGCCATCTTTTTTTTTTATTTTAATCTATAGAACTCAAATGCCCTTAATGTGCACATCTCATGAGCTCATTCACAACCAGCTGTCTGCAGACAACCTCCCTCTCTCCTGTCATCATGTTCAAAGTTCTGAAGATCTTTTGAAGCAAAGCCCAAAACCAAAGGTAACATTGATAAAATCAGCTACCTTTCTTATTCACATTCTCAAAAGGAGTGTAATTCAGAAGAAAAAAAAAAATTGGCTGACAAACACATTGTTCATTAAAAAAATCTGTACCGGTTTCTCAGAGTTCACCAAGCAGAAATCAGGAGGATCTATTAGAAGTTCTATGCAATCTTAATTACAGTCTGTACTGTATCCAGCCATGGCAAAGATATTTGTGTGCACGAGGATAGATTTGTGACTTCAGATCATAAATAGTTCTGTAATTCCTTTATGCCCAGCTTCAGTCCACAGGGAATTTTTGAAGGACAAAGGTCAAACTCTGGTGGAAAACTGTTGTTCGGCGTTGAGCTAAAAAGCACTAAGGCAACTTCTTAAAGAAAAATGCTACAACCATTGTTGGGAGCATTAGGTGTGATTTTCCTAACACTCTCCAGAAAACATTATTGTTTAGAGAAGAAATGTGTAAATATTTGAGATGAACAAATTAAATTGAAAGAATCAGCAATAGACCCATAATAAAAATCTTGTCCCATTTTTGATTACAGACATAAATACTGAATGTTCAGCTTCAGATGTGCATTTCTGAAACACATTAATTCACTATTTTAGTCATCGTCATTTACACAGTGTAAAACAGTTGTCAGGCTCTAGAGCTTAATTCATTTGCTTATTGTTTTCTTACCTGTTAGCAGCCAATTTGTTTGAGATGAATCCTCCTGGAATTTGTGTCACAATGTAACCCCAGAAAAATGAGCCATGAATGAGTCCTACAGTCTCTGGATCCCAGTTGAATTGGGCTGTCTGTAAAGGAAATGGGACACATGCTGTAAGATGAAGCATACTCATTGCAGGTAGCTATTGCTTAGAAGTCACACAGAAGTCACTCTGTGCTCCAAATCAAGCCTCTTTACTCTGGCTGCTCAAGGTTGCTGAGCTTGAAAGCCCCTAATTAAGGCAAAAGGATGTTCAATTCCCCTGTGAGATTACTGCTTTTGCTCTTAGGAGGGGGAAAGTTTCAGCCATAAAGTAGCTAATGCTGGACCTTCAACTTTGCCACTTGCCATTGCTTCCCCCTGGGCTCCTTAAACTTGAAGCCTTTGTTTTCAAGACTGCTGAGAGTTATAAGAAGGACCTGATACCTTCCAATGGACATATCCATTTCCCCAAGATTATCAAGGTTGCTTAAGTCCTTTGAGTAGATTTGCTTCCTGGTCAGATTTATTCATGGTTCTCCCCGTCAGGGCCAAACTCTGATCATCTACTGTTAGCATTAAATGGCATGGGAGCAGAAAAGAGTTGGGGGTGACGAGAACATCTGAAGACAAAGCAATCTGAAAGTAAAACTAGGTAACACTAGCAAGTGATTAGTTTATCTTTTGTTAGAAGTGATGCCTGTTCTCGGGCTGGATTTGGATACAGAAGGACAGCCATAGGCTGGTCACAGGTGGTTCCTAGTCAAAAATGCCTGCAGCCAAGAGATATGCATTTACCATATACGCCATCCTTGAATATGAAGCAGTTTCAGTCTTCTCAAGGTTCTTCCTGAACAAGGATTTTTCTATTTTCTGATGGCATTTTTTGACATATCTTGTTCAGAAGAGGGATAGCCAATGCCCAGGGAAAAACATAGAGAAAATAAAGCAAAGAGAGGGAGATCCAAGGTGCCCTTTCTGCCCTCCATTCTGGGCCTGAATCGGTATAAACACTATTGTAAGGCCAGTGTTAACTTTTTCTCCATGAGCCCTCAGCTCTGAAGAACTCTTTTGGAGCAATAAGAAATCACAATGTGGTGCTTTATGATTGTTTTCATGCTAATCACATGTCTGGGAAAGGTGGCTAAGCATTCTTTGAGGAAGCAACACAGATGTCTTTTAACTTCAAAATTAAAACTGTCACTAAAATACCTCAGAGAATTGGCAACTATAGTGATAAGCCTTAACACCCCTTTTTTGATATTACTTTCTGCATCTTAAAAGAAAAACAGTTTTTCCCATTACATTGATTTTTTTGCTCACAAAGAAGCAAACTGAAAAACAGCTCATTGTTTGACCTGCAGCAAGATGGCATTAATTAGCCAGACATGTTTACAGAAGGCTAAAGGGTTTCCCTTCCCATCAATATGCATTTTGATGTGTCCCACTTTGCTTTGCTGAAGCACTTCTGTTTAAACACCTAATTTTCTACTAACAACTTACGGCTGAGTTTCTAGGTAGTGTTACTTTCTGAAGGCAGAAACACCATGAGATAGGGAAAAAGTTCTTGATTCAGGAGGTGCTCATGCTCAAACACTAGTTTAGATTTGTGGAAGGAATTTACACTCATTTTCTGAAATTACCTCTTCTGAGCTTCCCAACCTATGCAAGCACATACTTTCTCTTGCTTAAGTACAGAACCTGGAAGTCCCAGAAGGACCATGGCTAGCAGGGACTAGACTGAATAAATACAAATTCAGCAGGAAGTCTAAGCATGGCTCCTGTGATCATGAATCATGGAGACAGACATACTTTTAACATTGGAAATTTATGGTAGACATTTTCTGCACTCTTCTTTACCAAAAGTTAAGATATCTAAGAGAAAAGCTGATGAATAACTGCACAACATTCCATTCAAGAGTCAAGATTCCTGTGAATTTGTTAGGACAAAAACATTCAAAAGATATCCAAAAATAAGTCAACAAGTAGAGCAAATATAGAGATTCAAGTTCATAAAGTCCATAAAGGGACACTTGACATCACAGCCAAATACCAAGGCAGGACAGGCAACGCTAAGCTATGGATTGAACCTGTTTGGGTGCAGTGATAAAGCTATGCAGGATCTGCTGCAGACCACATGCCATCTACTGCAAACTTGAAAGTAGCTTGGCACCTAGCTCCTAAGACCTCCAGACAAAAATCCACATTGTTAACAACCTGATACCTTACTGTCAGTGACTGCTTTAAGATCTTGAAAACTATCCACTGATATGAATAGAGTGGCTGCAGCCCTACATAATTAATAATTCCCTCTCTGGCAGCATCAGAGCACATTTCCCTGAGAGAGAGTAAAAAGCAAAACCTTCTGCCACCACAACAAAATCTGTCTACAACTGACAGATCAGGGACCTGGTAGACATGCAAATTCAGTTCTCATTTCTGGTACTTATATCCTCTCTATGACACTGCAAATCCTCAAATCTTACAGATTTTTAATGTGACTTCATCACATAAATAGGAATTAAGTGCCTGCACATCTATGTACATCAAGACTGCTGCGTCTCCCTCCTTCTGTTTTTTAATCTGTTTATACACAGGACATTGCTAGGTGGCACTTTGGTGATTTCGCAACAGGATCTGCTCAGAAGAGTGAAAGGAAGACGTTTTCTCACCTGCAGCTCTGGCTTTCCATCGATGTAGACGGTGTTATTGTTGACCATCTCCACGATGGCAACGCCCAGGTTGCACCTGATGCCGAAGGAGATGCAGAAGCCCAGGCCGCTCATGATGGCGATGATGTAGCGCTTGGGCAGGCCGCAGCAGTAGCACTCGCACAGCGCCGGCCGGCGGCTGCTCGCGGGCACGGGCCGCCCCTCCGCCGTCAGTTCCAGCGGGTCCTCCTCCACGTTGGTGCCATCGATCTTCCTAAACAGATGAAGAAAGAAAAAATGAAGATGCCCTGTTGTCTCAGTACAATTTGCAGAAATGTGGACGGACAGTTCCACCCGCAGGTCACCTGCTAACTCCTGCTGCGAGGCGCTTATCTCTTGGTGGTACGGTAAGTTAACGATGGGCAGGCTGTGAGAAGTGAGCAGAGACAACGCTTTTTCCTGAATGACCTCTGAAGTTTGCACATCTGAGCCATCTAGCCAGACAGCCAGCTGCAAAAATGTTCAGAGGCTATTCATGAGCATAACTATGAGACCTAACTGGAGGTCTGTTGCGATAAATTCCATTGATTCTTAGGAAAATTTACATATGATTAAATTAACCATAATTTCTAACTAGATCTACTAAGCAGAGCTGCCAGTAGGTTTCAAGAAAAAGGGCAAATACAACACAAAGCATGGTTTCATTCAGCCCCAAAGTCCCTGGAATTTGTTTTCTCCTGTGAGACAAAAATCAGGGCTGTACTGCAGAGGAGAAACGTCTCTGGCATCAGAGCCCCTCTTAAAGACGTAAAAGAGACAGGCCCAGACTTTCTTTGCTGGAGGCATTTGAAGTCACACATTCCCTCTTCTCTGAAATATCCTACAAGGACTTCATTTGCTCCAAAGTGAACTCCTGCAACTCCTATTGTGGAATGTGTTGCCTTTTGTGTAAAATACCTACTATGAAATGGGATCTGAAGGCAAACAGGGACTTTCTGAGCAGTTGATTTGCCATTCCTCAGCAGCGGAGGCTGAAAGTGCTTTGCCTGGGACCAAATTTGGTGTGGTAACTGCAGTGCAGTTGGGAAGAAATGTGAGGAAAGGTGCCAGGGGTGGGGCCTAAATGGGAGAAAATAGCACCCAGTCATATCAGTCTGTAAGAGGCTGCCCATCAGCTACCAACTAACATAGGAGTGCAGCTCCTCGGGCTTTGCATATCCAGCCTTTCCTTTTCCTACAGGCTATCTAGCTGAGAGATTCATATTAAACAAAATGGCACTTCCATGCAATCTGGAATTGCGTGATAGCGCAATTAAAAATTAATTTGGTCTCTCAATCTGATTAGGGCTATTAGCATCATGCTGCAGGACCAGGCAAAGTCTCTAGTAGAACAGGTGAGGTAAGAAAGAACTAGACACACCCACCAGACCAGAGCTAGAAAATTCCTTTCTAACATAACCTTTCCAGGCATTTTTTTAAATGCTGAGCATGGTTCTTCTGACATGTGGAAACACTTTAAAGGCACGGCTAGCTGTGAATACATGATTAACCCACTGAACACTACCCATGAGCTTAAGGTTAAGCCTTTACTAAGAAAGGCCTTGATCAGCAGTCTGAAGCAGTGAGCTCAGGGTCAAGCTCTTTTTGGGCCTGCCGTGGAGTTACGTGGAGTACTGTGAAAATATGAACAGTTAATTAATCTACAGGAAGCCCAGCTTGCCATGTAAGATGATGAAATTATTTCATTCACTCTTTTCTGATGAGGAATAACTTATTTCCTTCTTTCTCACATCTGGCCAAGTGTATTAGAAATCCAATGCACTTCAGTTTTCCGTATGAAAATCGACTGTAAAAAAATGCTGACAGAGCATACATGGATGGGCTACATCTGACTGGGTTGGGTTTTTTGGGACAGTGTTGGTTTAATCACAGCTTTCTCCAGTTGTTGTAAGTCTAACGTACTACCCGTAATCGAATAGACAGTACTCTACGCTAGAGAGATTGCAGATATAGGTGTTAAGTGTGGCTTCTTGTTCTCTTAGAGATATCTTTCCAATATAAAGTTCCACTCAAAAATCTCATCATTTTTGGGCTCTAGAGCTAACTGGTGCATCATTTTCTATATTATTCCCTTTTATATCAAAACATAAACCCATTATTTCAGCCATAGACTTAGCAAAAATAAAATAAGCATGCTACACTCCATCAGCTCACATTTTCAAGAAACACTAGAACCACAGTGTTTTGGGCCAGAAGGGAACTCCTGAGATTATTTTATTCAATTCCTTTCTCAAACCAGGGCTCACTCCAAAGTTAGATCCTTAGCTCATTGTCAGACTGGAGCAAAGACTTTCCATCAAAGCAAGGTAACACAGAAAACGTGATCTTACTGCGGTGTTATTGGGGTGATTGAGATCTTATGATTCACCTGCAGGGAAACACTATTTGTTAGTGAAATGGATGTACAGAGACTAATTTAGTCAGGCACTTTAAAAATAAGACACCATATATTCCATGCTCTGTGTGTTAATAGAGGTAGGTGTAAACAGAATGAGACACCAAAAATAAAGACCTCAGGAAGTGAAAAAACAATTGAATAATTATTTTTTAGAATTGTTGTCATCTCCAAAGCATTATTAACAAGCCAAAATAAATAGTTTGTCTTTCTCTATCAGAATATAAGATATTGATGGAATTAAATCAATTAACAATTTTCCAAATGTCTGTACCTTTACCAGGCTCTATAAGAGAGACATTAGACTTCAGTGGGTGCATTATTTTGGGCAGCTGGCAAAGATTAGACACTTCATGCGAAGCCAAAACATCTGGACGTTTTCAGCTGGCTGTCAATTCAGATAGAGATGAAAACATCCTTCTGCTCCAAATTCAGTGCTAAAAGTGGTGAGCTAGGACTTGAACCATGGGCCAATATTGTCTCTGCAGAGAAATTAATTATTCTGCTATTGTATTTGACTAAGTAAAAGAAGCAAGTTGAGGACGGATCCATGACCTCAAATCCACACAGTTTGTTTCCTACTCCCAAAGATTAATGTTAAAGCCTCTATACCAGGTTTATCTTGGAGAAAACGGTTTTCTAGCAGCAGTCCAAATACATAGGTATTAGAGCAGTGCAGACATTCACAGAGCCAGTGTCTGCGCTGGCTTTTTGGTTTTATTTTATTGAACGGGTACATTATGAAGATATGGCAAGCCCATGAAATGATGAGAAATTTGTCTTCCAATTGATCCACATGTTTTGGTAGTGTCAGTGAAAATTTTTACTAGACCAATGACTTAGAAGAAAACTGCTTCAGGGCCAGTGCTCTCCTCTAATTATCTGCCTTGTGCAGGAGATGCAGGAGTGCATTTTCCTGCACGTGCAATGTTCAGTCCTTAGATCTGTTTTTCCTTTTTTCAGCAAACATACAACATTTGGCAAGTAAGAAGAGCTAAGTTATTTGAACATATCCGTATCCAGATTCTGTGCCCAAATGTCATAATAACTGTATGCAAAATTTCTCTTTTTTATTGAATGCCTACTCTGGCATACACAGAATTTTGAAAGAATGAAAGAAATTTCAAAAATTCCTATCAGTAAAAAATAAAATACCTAGAGCCCATATACGTTCACCACTCTGTATTTAAGGGTGTTTTAGCAGAGGAATTACTTCTTTCTTTAAATTATAAATTAGGTGTACCAGAATTTAATTTGATTAAAACCTCATTGATTCTACAGCAACAAGCAAATGTTAATATTTTTCATGTGTTAAAACACATTCTCAAATGGATTTCACCAGATGTGGCAGTCTTTCACAGGCAGCTGGAGCACAATCATACACAATGTTCAAAGCTCACACCTACAAATCCAGTAATTACAATGATCCCTGCATTTCAGAAACCTATACAGTGATTATCAAAAAGTATCATTAATCCAAAAGCAGATACAGTCTCCTGAGATCTTATTTACTCTTCAGGGATTTGTCCAGGTGACAATTTTCCATACTAAATCCTATATTTGATGCATTGGTACCAAATCCCAGCACAGACATGCAAACTCCCTTAGGTTACTCAGGGAATGGGACTTCTCTTGCTGGTTTCTGCATGGTATTTACATGAAACCCACGGCAAGTCTCAGGCACCAAGGGACTGCACGTCCCAGGTGCTGCACTCCCGGGCTGCGGGGCAGTCTCTCCTCAGCGGAGTCGCAGAGCGCAGGAGGGATGTTTGCCCCTGGGCTGCTGCGGTGCAGCTCTGCACGAGTGCGCTGTGCCCTTGCACCAACACTGGCACAAAGGCACAACTCGTGAACCAGCTGGGTCTGGACACCCCACGCTCTGTTCCGGCACTGCACGGTCTGGGAGGCACTGAACTCTCCCTGCTTGTGCGCAAAGGGAAAATCTAAGAGGAGTAACTCCACAGTCCAGCATAGGCAGAGGAGTCTTGTCCAATGCAAGTGTCTATCACCCAGCCTCAAGATGCAGTTTTCAGCAGTTTAGGCTAATTCACCAAGGGACATCTGCAGCAGCCAGAACTACACCTATCAGGGCTACACTTCATACAGCAGCCATGTGGCATGGCCTATATGCCTTTTTACATTAAAAGTGACAATATTGGCTGTAAACCCACTTAGACACTTCCTACTTTATCAGGAAGCCTACAGTTGCCGTTAGCTGGTCCAGGACTTCTGAAATCTTTAGAGTAGGCAGAGCCTAAGATCTTACTTCAGTCTTTGACTTCTTCCTTGACAGCACTAAGTTCACAGAAAGAGCAAAGTGTTTGTGTCTATCAAGAAAATCTGCATGAAATCTTTCTTTTCTGGGAAACATAAGGATGACAGAGCCACAACTCTGATATTCTGATATTCATTCACCCAAGCCTTGAATGCTCTAATTTTCTTTATTTTTTTTCTGCCTCACTGTATAAAATTAGTCAGGAAAAAAACCTAAACTTTTGCATTAAAAAAATTTCATACAAAGCATTTACAACATTTCCTAAAACGTCTTCTAAGATCTCACAAATTAAACAGCTGCCAACAGCCTAAAGAAAGGATGGCTCTTGTGTCTCCCAGTTCAGTCTCCGCTGCCTCCCTTCCAGGATCCAGACACCCTAAGGTCACCTCCCATCAGCAGACTCGTATTTTGCAGCACCCTCCAAATAAGCACACCTGTGAGGAGGCAGTAAATTGCTTTATGCTGCTTGTGCTTTAGCACTTGAGCTGGACTGTGGACAATTGCTATGGAGCAGCTGCTCTTGCCGGGCATCAGCTTCTGGTCTGCTCTGTTGTTTGCAAGACAGAGGAAATGTGGCAGGAAGGCATAGACCAGTCATATTTACCAAAGCTAAAAAGTATTTTTCTACACACCTTGCCAGTTTTGATATCAACACATCACAGTCACCGAAATCACACTTGGAAGCCTAATCAAGGATATGCATGAATATAATTCATCATCAATCAAATGCTAGAAGAGAAACCAAATTCTTCACTGATTTACACCATATTAAAGTTGATTGGATTGGATGAAGAGCAAAGTCGAGGTTGCAGCTGGTATATGGGTATATGTACCACCACGTAAAAACACAAGTGTATGCTCTCACTTGTAGACTAAGTTGTAGAGAATGAAGTTCAAACAAAAAAACATGCCTGTTTCATTCATTTATGGAAATATGACTTCATATTTCCTACAAGATTGCTCAAGTTGCAGCTATTCTTACTTAGATCTGACTGCAGACACAGTAAAAAGATTTAATAGTTTGGATTATTTCCTCTGCTGATTGGTACATCTGAGGAAGGTGCTGGGATGCCTATGTTTAAAACAGAAAATAATTAAGTTCAGCCAACTTTCTTGCATCTCAAGTGATATTTGGGTTAATTTGATTCATGAGCAGTGTTGCTGAAGTTGGTTGCCTGTACTATCAACTGTGTAGGAACCAGCACGACACCTTTGATACATGGCTACAAGAGGAGAGCAATCTGGATAACCTAAAGTGAGCCCAGTGTACTGCCACAACGCCTGTTCACTAGATACAAACCTTACATATATTTGGCCAAATTGGCCAGCAGAGCCCACAGCAAAGAGAATTTATCATCGAATAAATTACTTAAATCAATGCTCTAAAAGATAAAGATTCCCTGGAATTACTGTAGAGTACTGTAAAAGTAAAAAAGCAAAACATCAGGCTTCATCGGTAACACTGTGAATTAAAATAAAGCTAAGTAGGAACTGTGTAGAACACAGATACTCTGTTCACATGATACAGAAATAGAGTAACTGCAATCTACCTGTGTTCATTATGAATCTTTTAAAAGTGTATATACTGTAGTATGATATATGTAAATTCTTATGCATTTTCTTGTGATTAAAGGCTTGTTTAGATATGCCAAGAACTATTTCTTGACTCAAAACAGCATTCCCAATAGAAGGCAAAGGGGTGGATATGGAAGCTTATACAATTCAGTCACTAGAAACACCTTCAGTTAAAATGTTGGCCTGATCCACACAAAGATTTAAAACACAACATTGAGCATGGAAGAAATGCCACTAACACCTCTGGCTCTCATCTACTGATTACTCAAATAAGTGTTGTCAGTAACCATTACTAACAGAAATAATCTGCTGTTTAAATGAGAAATATCTTTCAGTTTATGAAACTGATCATTTGTTACATCAGATTTTCATTTCTCTAAAAGTAAAAATCTTCCATTTCTTGGCTCATAAAACTGTCAGGTTAAGATGACAATCTTTAATCTTTTTTCTGCTTTTGCTAGTGAACAGCTGCTTCTCCTTATTCTCTCTCTAATTTTCTAGTCTCAGTAAACACACACATGCACATCTCTATTCAATACATTTTCTCTTACTGATTTGGAACAAGTTTTAAAAATCCTCAAACCTGTAGTTTAGGAACATTAAGTCTAATTTCAAGAGCAGCATCATTGGGAGTGTTAATTCCCATTAAATGATTGCTTTTTCTCATGCAAGCTAAACCACAGAATTAGCCATATTTAATTATTTAAAAGTTTTTTAATTAAACACTTGTTCAAGCTCTTTTTAATATTAGAGCATTATTTCATAATTTATTTTCACCTTTTTTTTTGTTTAATATAAATATTCTATGATCTATAGTCATATGCTGCTGTAACTGCTCTTTTACATCTTCTGTCTTACAGCAAGGTGTCTCACTCTCTGAACTCGGATATTAATTTTGCAACTCTATATGCTGTTTTATGTTTATACATTTCTCTACACTGAATTTCTCTTAATAAATTGAATCAATGGACCTGTCTGGGAATTGTCTGTTGGGTTTTACCTTCTCAGATTCCCCAGCGAGTCACTAATGGTGTTCTTCACCTCTTCCTTTCCTGGGTTAAAAAATCTTTCTTTCAGTGAACCAAGCCCTTTGAAAGGCATTTTGGCTTTCTTCTTCAGTAAATCCCTTATGTTAACAAGCATTCACTTCTGCTGTCATATTTCCCATGCCAGAGTCGGGAGCCTCCACCAGTCCCCTCGGTGACCTCTGCAACAACAACCAGTTGCTCAAGAAAGGACCGTGTAAAAAAAAATAAAATAAAATAAAATAAAAATAAAATAAAAAATAAAATAAAATAAAATAAAAATATAATAAAATAAAAGAAGTCAGCTCTTGCGAAGGCAGAAAGGAAAAGCTGTGGAGCGAAGCCCCCTGAGAAGCACTCAGGGACTCGGCGTGGCCCTGGGAGCAGCTCCGCCGCCCTGGGGCGGTACCGGCGCGGGGCAGCCGCTCCGGGGGCAGCCGCTCCGGGGGCAGCCGGCAAGCTGGAGGTGCTGCTGAGGTGCTGAGGGCCAGTCCCTGGCAGGACGCGCTGCCTGCTCCACAGGCGCACCTCAGGCTGCCTGGCTGGGGCTCATCCTCAGTGCATCCCTCCCTCCCGCCTTCCCTCCCTCCCTCCCTCCCCTGCCTCCTTCGCACCGTGATCCTGGGCAAGGTGGTGCTATAGTAACAGACACAATACCTGTCCTCAAGCCGCTCCGGTTCGCTAATAAGACCTCATCTATGGCAAGGGCCAGAAGTTTATTAAATATTTATAAGTCCTTTCTGCAGGGAGGGAATTATTGCAAGATACAGCTCCCATTCACCGTGTACCCCCTGCCCAGGGGAGGCCCCCTACCCCAATGCCCTTGCTGGTTTGAACCCAAAGCTGCCTTCCCATCTCTGGTCGTTTATTATTGATGTTGCTGGGCCCTTGGGCAGACAGACATCGAGGTGCATTGGTGCGATGCTGCTTGAATAAGCAATGGAAGACCAGCTATAAATTAATTCCATTGCATTTTTGAAACACAAAGTGGCTCGAAGAGGTGAACCACTCCAATTCAGTGTGACTTCATGACGACAACACATTTTTCCTAGCATGGCACAAAGTACTGAATGAAAACTTTTGTGGGAATGCAGCCCACCACTCCACTGCCCGCACATTGGCTGGAGTCAAATGAAGAATTTCTGCTTTTGACAAGGCCTCAAATATTTGATTTGGGTTATGGACAAGTAAAAAAAAAAAAAAAGCAAGCAAAAAAACCCCAAACCAAAACCGCAAACCATTTCATATATTCCCTCTCCTATCAGCCCCTCTCTTTAGGTGAGGGGGAAGGCAGAAACCTTGTAGATTGTTAGAAAAGCGGAGAGCTTTGTGTTTGGCACATCACCTTACTCCTACAAGGAAAGTTAAATTAAGAACCTGTCAGTGCCTCATCAGGCCACCAGCACAATAAGAATTTATTTCCACTGGACGTCCCCAGCTGAGAGTTGCCATGTGGAGGGCAGGCAGCTGCCCACCCACCAACCCCAGCTCCTGTTCTGCCACAGGACACCTGGTGTCTCTGAGCCAGTGACTGTGGCTCTGATCCCTCCCTCCTGCCCTACACTGTCCTTGTCCTTCCAGGCTCAGGGGCCGCACTTTCCCCTAAATTCTGTTCAGAGCTGTGTGTATCCAGACTCTGCAGAGAGAGAGGAGAAAAAAAGAAAGCTAGAAGGCGATTCCTCCAGAGAAACGAACTGGATCTGAGCTCTTTCCACTTACAAACTCCTCATTTGGGTGTTTGAACTGAGTGAGTGGGTTTGAGTGGGATGTACATCTGGGCCAAAGCTGTGCAAGGACTGTCCATCCACCACTCCATTCATTTCCTGGCTCCTTGCATGGGCCCCCAATCTCTGGGTTTTAGAAGCCTCTATAATACAAACACCAAGTCTGGATTGTTCTAGCTCCACTTTGAGGAAGGCGATGTTGAAAAATACACTTCCTCAGGGTTATGTGAGACAGGCAAGCAGCTTTCACTGAAATCCTTTATTCCTAGTATGAACCAAGAGGGAAGAAGAGAGGGAGAGGGAGCATACTTAGGAGCTGAGAGTTTGGCTTTGCTGCAGTCTCTTTTGTTGCAGCACTGGTTAGAGTTTCTTTCTCCTCTTTGAATAATTGATGTGAGGTAGAGAAATGTTGGCTGGGCACAGTCAACACTTGTCCTTGCAGAACACTCCTCCCATAGTAAGCATTTAGAACTTGGCTACCTCCAGATCCCAGCACTATCTACCCACATGCCTCTAGCAGGGCTTCTCCGAGTGTATTCCTCTCTAGTTGGGTTGAACATCAGCTGCTTTCACTGCCAATCCAAGGACTGACCGGTAACCCTTCCTGCAGCATGTCCCACTGCCCTGGGACCAGCTGCACCTCCTCTTCTTCCTCCTTCTCCTCCTCACACTGCTCAGGCTTGAATCTGGCCATCTCGAAACTGAGCAAAAGGAAGAACTTCCTCTTGGTTTGTCACTCCAGACCCCTAGCCCTGGTTGGGCCATGCGGACAGGCAAAGCAGCAAGGTCACCATGATGGAAAGGCCCAACACAATCACCTGTGTGCATTAAAGCAGCCTCTCCAGTCTTCACCAGGCACACAGGAAATGAGCCCCAGCAGGCCAACTGCCAGACGCCAGAGGTACGTATGGGTTTGGGAATATATACATGTGAAACTACATCATGAAATTGTCTTCCGTGTAAACAAACATGTATTTGTTGGCATTTGAGATAGTTTGAGATAGAATGCTCTTATGGCAGTCGAACACCTGAAACCATGGAAGAACCCAGCTCCAAACTGCAAAGGGTGCAAACTCCAGTGCAAAGAATTCATTTTGGAAGACTGGAATGCAGGTTGGAAAGTGGTGTTCAAAACACATACCTGTCAGCAGCTGTGGAAAAAAAGGGTTTTATCTTGCCCTTCTTTCTGGGCTTCTGGTTCTGGTTTGGATAAAGAGAGCACAGAGCAGACACAAGAAAGGAATTACGCTTAAAATTTAGTGCTTTGTTCACTTATCCACACATTCTCTAGCTGCATTTAGCACAGATGTCTGAAGTCTGTCCTCCATGCATTTGGGGCTGATTCAAGTGGCTCCCTCAGAGATATATCCTGGCTGGCCCCTGGCAGGGTATGTTCCCCTCAAGGGTGTAGGAGTCTCTCATTAGCAATACTCCCTGCCTCACCATAAACAGAATTGCACATTTATCACAGCAGGTTTCCTCTCTCCCTCCTCTTTACTCTTTGCAATCCTTTACTGCCTGCACTTCTGCAGTGCTGCGGCAGTAGCCCCTTTTTAAATTCGCTGACCCTTTCTCTATGGTCTAAAGAAAGTGTGTTACTCACTCTTGCTTCTCTGCAGAGAGGCAGCTTGACTGGAGCAGTGCTGCTTCTCTGTTTCCTCCTCCTCAGGCTCACAGAGTAGCAAAGTGCCTGGATTCCATAACGCTGCTGCAGAGACTGTCACAGCAGCTTTGCAGTGCCCTGCTCCTGCTGGGGCACCATCCACAGAAGCACTACCCAGTTTCCAACAAGAATGTGCTGGATGAGGCCATGGCAATACCTCTGTGACTAATCCCAGCACACATTTTGGAGCATCAGCTGAGGAACTCTTCTTTAATAAGACCTAACATGATAGCCCTTATGGACCTAGCTGTCATTGTTACTACTTTTTTCTTTCCTGTTTTAAGTCTATGCCCTAATTTTCTTTTTCAGAAATTATACCACACTGTGATTCTCCTTTTGCTATCTCGGACCTTCTCAAAACACAGTGTTTTATATCATTTCACTCTAAGTCTGCTGCTTACAAACTGGAGGCTAAGTCCAAGACACAGCATTTGCCTGCACCTGCAAAGAAATACTTTGCAAAATTAAAACTATATGGCTCATATAGCTTGTAGATAATACTGAAACTACAGACTCCTATCCCCAAAGACCATTAAAACCGTATTTTAGACCCAATCCAGACCTAAACCAGCATGCAGACAGCCACTGCTGTGGGGCTCTTATACCATCACTAACTCAGGTGTTCAAGAGTAAAATGAGTTGCAAGAAAAGTTGAAACTTGTGAAGGGCACATACAGGAGATGTGCCTTCCTAAAAAGAGCTGTGCCTTGCAGACACAGGGCTTGATTCAAAGTTATATCAACCCTTTAAGAAAACCAAGCATGCAAATATCAGCACTAGCAATAAACATAACTTAAGTGGAAGAGTAGTTTCTACAAGTACAAGTAAATGTACACCTAGCGGGTATCTAATTTGTTACAGTTATTTCTTTTGTTGAAAAGCCTTGAAAAACCATCTTTACGCTACTTCTACTGATGATTCTTCTACATAATGGACAGGGTAAAGTTTTTCCACATTTAAAAGAGATTTTTGCTACTGGTTTCAGTGCAGACTGGATAGCATACACATTTCATGTGCTGATTGTCTTGCAAGCAGCCACTTCTCCCAATGCTTGAAAAACATAAAATTTTGAACTCTTTACAAATATTTAATTATCACAGTAATTGACACCCTAACACTAACATCCTGAGAAAGTCAATTTAACCTTTTGGTGTCTCTGCTAAATTAACATAAAGATGCTTCATTTTGTGCTGAGTGATCAACCTTAACAATAATCAAAGGCTGCTGGGGTCCTCCAGTGGAAATATACAAGAATAACTTTGTCAATTTTTAATCAGTTTCTTTTCAATTCAAGGCCATGTGATCACATTCCTGGTGCTTGTGAGATGATTTTTGGATCACAGTTTGCTCTTGTTATTTGGAGGAACCTTCTTTTGTTAAAGTGAGATAACTTTGCCTTTTTAGCTCTTACCAAGAGCTCAAAGGCTAGAAAATCCTGAGTGATCTGTCTTCTTAAGATTTCTTAAAATTAAATTGAATTAAAACATTTTGATGTTTCAAAACTAAGTCTCTTTGAAAGTTTTAAATGCCTCCATTTCTTGCAAATGAAGCAGAGATAATGAATATTGGCTTCATCTGCATGTAGGCCTTAGGGTCGGCAGACTTTAAAGTTCACAGCACTGTGAGTTCGACAGTGCTTTGCCTGAGAACAAGGCAACGGTAAAAGTTGGTAGATTTCATTGAATCATGGAATCGTTCTTTCAGGAAAAGACCTGTGAGATCAATGAGTCCATCTGGTAAACCAGCCCTGCCAAGTCCACCACTAAACCATGTCCTTAGGTGGTGCCTAAGAGGTCCACTCAGATGACAAGCATATTTTATTGTTAGGCATGAAACTTTGGGCTGAAGCCAACTCCTCCTTTGTATTTTATAGTGTCTGGTGTACTGGAGACCCTATTTCTATTGGCACCTGTAAAAGTCATTGTAACATTACATCAAAAAGAGGGTACTGTAGGAATTCAGCCTTCAAGATCTACAGCATCTCATGTCAAAGGTAAAAGAGGTAACCTGGGATCCCATGTTATACAAGGGTTTAGAGTAAATGATCAATCTGGTCCTTCAGATTTTGAAACCTATGGTTTTACATCTATAATTTTCTGCCATAAATGAAGATGGATTCAACAACTTCAGAATCCTGATGTCTGTTTTACCCTATATGAGAACTGAGTGCTTTCCTGTCAGGTTAAAACACACCATGTTGGGTCAGCCCAAATCAAATTTTCAGATATTATGTTTGTTTCCCTGATAACTGCAGCAAAACCAGCATTAATTCCGAATTGTTAAAAAATTTCATCTTTAGTTTCTAGTTTCTGCTTCCTGATCAGATCACCGGTAGGAAAGACATCTGATCACAGTTGGACACAAAATAAAAATAGTGGGTCTTGGGATGCTAATAACACATAAAACAATAATGGAAATAAGAATTCCTATTTATCATTTTCCTTGCAGAAAACTGCTAATTAAGTACTCATTTCTTACCTTACACTGTAAGAGGGCTTTTAAAAAATTTCTATGTGGAAAGTTCCTATGTGAAGTATGTCTGTTTCTCCACAAAAAGAAAAAAGGACACAGCATTGCACTTATACAGATACATTTGATGATGATTTCTGTGCATACAGGAATACAGTTTATTAATTAAAAATAGGTCATTTTTTACTTTTACAAAGCTGTATAAGGAGAGTCTTGTACCTGGACAAGAATATTTCTATAATGTTTGAAATGTTATTTGAAAGTTCCTTGGGTTATAGTGACACCTTATGGCAGTTTTATTGTATATGAACTGTATTTACAGATCATTTTGAAATTAACATTTCATAACCTTTTACAGCCTGTCATTATCAGTAAGGAACTGCTTAATCTTAAAAACAGAGATGAAAATCTACAAATGCTCAAATTGACTTGAAGGGGGAGTTGTGTTTATGCTGAGCTGCAGTTAGGGCTTAGTTATGTTATATAGTTATAAAATAAGCTCCAGAATACCTTTCATGTAACCTTTGCTTGTTTAAAAATTATGACAGAGAGACAGCTTAAAACGATAAATTAACATTTTTTTCTTTGAGCAATATATTTGTTTAAAATTAATATTTTAAGTTCTTACAGATGTCAGTGACTAAATATGACAAATCTCTTACAATCTTACAATCTATAAATTAAAAAATTAAAACCCACATGCTTTTGCCATACTTTTAAAGTTATTTCCATTGCTAAGATAGCTGAAATCACTGACTAAACACCTAGCATCAGCTGCAGCTCTTTTGAAAGAATGAAAAGGAAACCAGTTCTATTTCAATTTAAAACCACTAGTTTTTCAAAATTAAGAAACTGAGCAACACAGAAAGCAAAACTTCTTCCCTCACAATGCATGCACTAAAAAGAACTGAAGAAAAATGAACTTAAACAAGTGTAGCTTCTTGAAAGATGTGGTGACCAGTAATGCACCGTTCAGGCCAGTATTTTAATTACTATTACTTTTGTTCAAACAAATTTGTTTTAAAAAACACATGTTTAATAAAGTTCCTTTCTAATGTCTTTAATCTTTATGTATATGTATTTTACATACTGAATATTGGACCTACCTTTCACCAGAAAATGTCTTCTACAGCAAAACAGGGAGCGGGGAAAAAAAGTGAATTATTCAACTTCCTGATCACAGTCATTCAATTTAACAAAGTAGTCATTTCCAACAAAAACAAACACACAGAATTGAAACCTTCCAATGAGCGTGTTAAGACTAGATTAAATCAGAGCTCAAGCAGCAGCTGCCTTATTGCAGCAGCAATAGCTGTCAGGACCAGTTAGGCTCTGCCATGAAACAGCATCCACCAGCACTCCATGCACAGGCACTGGGAACAGGAAGAGAACAGGTGGGCAGGAGACACAATTTCAAATAAAACAGGTCCAACTCAGCAGGGTAGGCAATAGATATTCTGGCGTTTTGCAGATGAGAGTTTCCACTGTCCTTCCTTCTTTTTTTCTTTTTCCCCTAAGCAATTCCCTGAACTCTGCCTCTCTGCACGGAAGGATTGCTGTATCACTCTGGCATCTGGATTCAGTAATCCTCTGCATCACTTACCTGCAGCTGCTTTTAACATTTCTACTTCAGGCTCACGCTGCCTGTAGAATAGATAACAAGGGAAACAGGTGCCTACTCATTATCCCACTCCACTGGCTTGCCAGAGCTGGACCATCAGTCCAGGACGCAAAGCCTCATGTCAGGTTCCCTTCTGCTGCCCCCTATGGCACAGCAACAAACTCCAGCTGAAAAGCAACAAGCACAAAATTCAGGCTGTCACTGTCATAAATTCAGAATTCCCTTGTCAAGCATCACGGGAAAAAAGAAATTGTCAGAAGCCTCTGAGTTTTGTTGCCCTTCTACCATTTTACACAGCCCTGCACTGCTTGGGAGCACTGATGGAGGAAAAAATCAAAGAGAAAGACGCAAGAAACAACTGCACCAGAAAGGGCCTGGAAAAGTTGCAGGCACGTGGTCCAAAGGAAAAATCTGACAAAATAAGTGCTATACATGGAATTGAGCTCAGTTAAGTTGGAAATTACGTGTGAAGAAACAAACATAATTTAAGACATGCTTATTTAATCTCTGCAATGTGCAGGCAATCACAGCTTTGTACTATCTACATCATGAACAACATAAGGAAACACCTCCTACCCTGCAGCCAGTTAATGTCTGGTTAGCTTAAGAAATATTTAGTGCTTGCTAAATCAAAGAATTTCAGCTGTATGGTTCTGGTTTGCAAAATGTGGCAGTGAGGATATTGCAAGAGGTATTTGCTATTTCACTGCAAATTTTTTACTTGCAATGCTTGTAAATGAGTTTAAGAATCAAGCAATGAATTCTTTAGGAAACAGAAAACCAATAAGGACAATCAAACTGTGAAAAAGATTCAGCTAATTTAACGGTTTCCTGCTTGCAAGACAATAAAAAAGAACAGAAGAACAATAATTTAATCCTCATAGAATAATGATGAAAATATGTTAGTACTTTATACTGAAATCACCCCAATGGCAGAAATGACATTTAGTATCTATCAAGTCAGAAAATGCCACAAAAAATAGTTCTGTTGCTAGTTTCATAGAACAGATCAAGAATTTAAGCACAGCTTGCATCATAACTGTAAATAGTTTAATTTTTTTTTTTTATTTTGTAGCCAAGTAAAGCCAGAGTTTGTAGCATAAGGCTATTTGAGGAAGGTCTATAATTGAAGTTCCCATTTACCAACGAAAGTATGAAAATTATATTCTAGTGTAATTTTATTTTTTCCTGATTCTCCTGCTTTGATTTTCTAAGATACAATCATTTTAAGTCACAATCATTGTAAGACATGATTATTTTTAGAAATCCTTAAAAAACAAAAATAATAAAAATATCTATCTGGTGCCAAGTTAGGATAGATTCTTCAAATTTACTGCTGTAATTACAGATGCATCTGCTTACTTCATTAGCATTTTTCTTATTTGCAATATTTGAAGTCACTGCTGTGACACTGGCTAAAAGGCCTATTCACAGCTTTGGTGCCGTAGGTAAGTGTTTATTTTATCAGCATGGCAAGGGCAAGAATTGCAATTCTAGGTTTTTTTAGTTCTCTGCTCTAATATTTGATTTTTCTGTTCAGAAAAGCAGCAGTTATTAGTCTGTGTGGTGTTTGGTTCCAAAGTCACCTGCTGGAAAGCAAGCTCTTCAAAGTTCTGATTTTGTTTACTCTTACAAGTATTAGGTTGCATCAAGGAGACGCAGAGGGTGACATGAACAAAGGCTGCCTGTGTCCTAACTTCAGCTCCCAAACCCCTCGGTTCTCAGGTAAAAGATAACAATGTTTTCATTGATGTAGTTACAAATAGAGGTTCTTCTTTGATTATCCTTGGCTAATTATTGCAGGAGAGTGTAAAACCTAGTATTCTGATGCTGTGCAAAAGGTGAAGCATTTTAAGAAACTCCATGATAAAAGGCCAAATTATAATTAAGGCACAAGCAAAATGATGAAAAAAAAACCCTTTTAAAAATTGCTATGTAAATATAGGTAGGTCATTAAACTTCTACCATTTCTGAGTTTCCAATCATTCCACACCCACAACTGCCTTAATTTGCAGGAAGAAACTGCAATAGAACCGTGACAGTACAGTTCATAGGCAGGTGTCCTGCAGAGGAAAAAAGAAAAAAAAAATTTAAAGTCTAGAGTTTAAACTTTATGTCTAGAATACTTAGTAAATTATTTTAGAACTTGAGTAAGTAGTATTTATTTAGCTGCTCTTGGGTGTGTGCATGGGTAGGAGTAGAAACTGAATTCCTGCTTTGTCAGTTTGGCACAGGAAATCAGAATCCACCTTGTTACCTTATGAACTATTTTCCAATCTACTGAACAACTGCAGAGGTCTCCAGCTGGTAACACAGCTCTACAAATGCTGATATAAAAAAGATTAACCTGAAGTTCTGGTGCGTGACAAATCCAAAGGTGGGACTATTTAAGTCACAAAACACAGACGATTAGCTGCCCATATCAAAGGATTCCAGGTAAAGGAAAACCAACTGCGAAGATGTCCAGCTTCCCCCGTGCCAAGATTTAGGCTATCTGAATTCATGAAAGAGTTTATAAGTGTCAATTTTACACCATACCAAACCAACCCAGAACATCTGGGTTTCAGCAACTGAAACCTTCTTGGTTTTGTAACAGGTAGGAGTTATGGATCCTACCAATATCCAGAAATGGAGAGACAGAGAACACTACCAAGGTGACATACCAGTCAGACCAGGACTGTGATTAGCTGAGCAAATTAAGGCAGGCGTTTTCTCAGCAGGGATCTGGCACACGACAGGCCTGTGCTCACTTGATGAATACAGCTGTGGAAGGAACAGGGCTGCTGTCATCCTCGGCAACTGAAAATGAAGAGAGAACTGAAGCCACCTGCTGCTACCTTTCCATTTTCACCTAATCTATCTTTTTGTTCTTTTACTCTCTTCTCCCATCTCTGACCAACAACGATGCTTCTAAGCAGATCAGATGTCAGATGTCTCATACTTGAACAATTTATACCATATAAAAAGCTGAGAACTACATTCCTTCAGAGTGCTGGCAAACTCTAACCTGACAAAGCAGTGTATCTTGAAACTCGGGTTTAGAGAAAGGGCTGGTTTCTGGGTCAATGAGCTGTGAAAATGCAAACTGAGATCACTATGTGTCATCAGAAAAGTAAATGCTAATTTTAAAGGCATCTAGTGCGGCAGTTTTTCCCCAGAACTTTTATCCATGGCATGAAGGCAATACGTGGTGACATTTTACAAATGTCTGGACAGCAATCTCTAAGAAATTAACTCAAAAGTACATGGGATAAAATGTATTTCGAACAAAACATACAGGGATAAAGTTTTCTACAGAAGTTACTATCAGTTAATTTAATGAAAATTACCAATAAAAATATCTTCCAACGTGAAAATATGAAAAGTTCATTTATTTTCATAGGCAACCTAATTCAGAGTACAAATTGATGTGTATTTCTCAAAACTGTCACTGTACCTTTTACACATCTTTAAAGTAACTGATCTAAAAGTCGATACAAGAATAATTTTGGTTTTGAAGAACTGTCCAATAAATCAGATATACACTAACGCCATGCTATGACAGTTCTATTTATGAATCACGGCTGACACAACAATAATATATCACTTTAGAAATCTCATGAGAATTTTAATGTTTTACAATCAGAACATAAAACTGCCACTAGTACAGAGACTGTACAATTAGACAAATAAACAAGTATTAAATATTTTGCACAAGGCCTGAGTTCACTATAACACATTTTGATTTACAGCTTCATCTCAGAAATCTGTACAGCAGTTAGACCTCTTTCAGAGAACTTAAAGACAATACAACTTCGGGGCTTATTTGTTACGTTGATACAAGAGTGAGGCCTGAAAGGCAAGAGGATTTGGTGTATGAATCCAAGGTTTTACTGCCTTGTGTAATTTCCTTGCAAAGCAGCCAAAACCTAACGGAAGGTAAGGTACAAGACAGCACCTCACTTGAAAATCAGCTAAGTCATCTGAAATTCTCCAGATAGGCTTCCTCACAGCTTTCCAAATGAAAAGTTCACAATGAATATATAAAATGCAGCATATCTCTTAACAAACAAAAAGAAGGGTTACATATACAACAGGGTATTTTTTTTTCTGTACTTCCCCTCCCTATGCTTCTTTCATTGGAAATGGCACAAATCAGCAATATCCCACCCATCCCAATAAAAAAGTCCTAATCAATAGGCAAAGGTCACTCCAAAGTCCAAAAACTTCATTGTAATGCAAGATCCAGTGTTCATAAACTTATGTTTTATAAACTTTCCTTTTCTGCTCAAGTCACACAGATGCAGGCAGACTAAGCATGTATTATTTATAATAACTAACACAAGTATCATAAAATTCTTAGCCTGTATGGAAGCTTTATGGAATTTGATTCAAATCTATCTTCTCATTTAGTCTGTTTTTTTGATGCAGTTGAACTGAAAAATCCAAAAATCCTATAATCTATAATATAATCACACTTACCTATCTACAGACACAGACAACATTACATTAGGGGTTATAATACAAAAGTCAACATACATTTTTCTTACTTTAAAAGGCCATCAGGGTATTTGTTAAGATTCCACATAAATGTGAACCAGTTGTTGCCAAAAAGACAAAACAGAAAAGGAAAGTTTTAAAGAGTAAGGCTTGAAATGTTGCGCACCTACACATCCAAAAATTCAGCCTTTTACTTGGGGTACTCAACACCTGTGTAAGGCCACAGCTTCCCCACAACATTTCTTATTCACAGTGAGGAGAACATAGTATCTTCATTAAAACAAACTAGGGCATTCTATCCATGTTCCCAGTAAAATTTCTCTCCCCATCTCCCAGATAACTGGTGCACTCCTTTACCTTTCAAGACTGCTGCCCTCCTGCACAGGCAGGTTCCAAGGGCTGTACTGTGCCTTATTCACATCACTTGTGATGATGAAAAGGAACAGAAGATCTGTTCCCTCCTCCAGTGACACCTGTGCCATTTCACTCCCAGTTTCTCTCAAGAGTCACAACTAGGGGTTTCTAAGCTAATCTGAAACTCAGTAGTTTTAAGGTTCTCCATCAGCCCAAATAGAGAAGGTTTTTCAAGCCTCTTTAATACAATCCTTCCCTCTAGCAGGATTATTTGCTTTCTGTGACTGAGTTTTGAGAGGATGATGTTTCAGAGACTTTCATACTTAAACCCAAACGGAACCAAGAGCTCTAATAGGGAAAACACTGCTGTCTTGGTGCAGTCATGTTCATTTAGCATACACCAGAGCAGCCAAAGCACAACTGATGTAAGATGTGCAGCTGTTTTCACTTAGCTTCTCCTTTTGTAGTAAATATAATATAGATGAATCACTTAAAGAATAGGAGCTTACTCCCTTCCCTTTACCTCCCCTTTATCAATGCATGTAAACTAGGTAGGCTGGGCATTGCAGCCCAGCTGCTGTTCTCATTTCCACAGGAGAATGAAGATATGCTCACAGTGGGTGCTGTGATGATATAACCTGACAAGCTTCCACATTTTTTCCTTTAAATTAGGTTGAATACGAAGGGCAGAAATTTAGTGTAATTTACAGTCGTGCTCAAGGCATTGTAAAGAATAACTTATTTTTTACTGTTACTGTTTCATTAACAGCCTTTGTAGTTTCTTAATCGGGTACCAATTTCAAACCAGTGTTCTCTGTTTTACTTTACATGAGAACTAGGCAGATCCTCTGCTTCAGGCCAAGCTAGATGTAACACTGCTTTCCGTCCAAGTTCAGACATAGCAGGCTCCTGGAATACCCACATTTTGTAACATTGTCCCTTCCTCTTTCCCAAAAACCAACTTAGATGTGCAGCACAATTGCTGCTCTTAAACAATTCAGTCTGGCCACAAGGCAAGTCTTCCAGCCTCTTGCAGGACCTTGGAATGATGACCCGTAAGTGGAGAGATCAGCTGGCCAAGGCTTCCTAAAGAAAAACTACTGTAGCAGGAGCCAAGCGGCACGTGGCCATGGCGACTTACCTCTTGCAAGTCCTCTTTCCTTTAAGTTAAGAAGAAATAATTACAAATCTTCAAACACACTGCGTTTCCTGACACACTAAGCAGGAAGCATCTATGTGGAAGAGGGATTGGACTCACTCACTTTAACTACAGTTTCCTTTTTTTTTAAATTTTTAACTAACTGGAAGATTTCGTTAGAGCTTTTATAAGCACCCTTTTCAGTTTTCTTGTTGTTCTTCTACTCTGGGCATTCTGAAAAATGCAGAAAACAACAGAAATCAAACATAAATGGAAAAAAGTCCTATTGCTTGATCAGATAAAGACCTTATTCCATTGCATTACCACTTCATAAAAGGATCTCTTTTAATTTGAACCTGTAGGATTTTTTTTTACTTTGGTCTTACAAAATAGATTATGTTCTCGTATAGCCCATGCCAAAAGCACATACCCCAAACCACACAGTTTAGGAGGTCTAGTATACGAAATAAGATCAATTTTTTTCACTCAACTGTCCCTGCAATAGGTTAAACTAAATCCAGTTCTGAAAAGCTCCCAGTCCAGAGAGATCAGTGACTGAAACCCCAGATCAGGACATTGACTTTTAAGACTGCCTTTGCCACAGATGTATTAATTTAATACATTGTGGAGTCCTATGAGATGTTGTTTTTAATAAAAACTTATTTTCCAAATAATTTAGAGGAATACAGATTCAAGTAATTCTTCGAAGGCTTGCCTTAGGTTACCCTAACAAAACACAGCTTTCAAGAGTTGACATAAAAGAAGACATTAGTGTGATTGAGAGTATAGAGTGCCAGCAACCGTAAATGAACTTAAATAGTTCAACAGTTCTACTATTGTACTTAAATTTACATGGATATTTTAACATAACCTACAATGCTTACCATAAATATTAACAGCACGTAAGCATCACAATGTGTTAGGTACTGTTTTCTAGACCACAAATTTATTGGTCCCAGGTATTTTAAAATAATATGACTAACGCAGCAGCTATAATACATAAAGGATTCTTTAAGAAATATGCTTAATGCTATCACCGCTTAGAACTGTGGAAGTATAACAAATTACAAGTCATATTTACAGCATAAGGCCCTTTGGTTTCTCAAGCAGCAAACGAAAGAAGAGTTTCTTCAGTGAAAGGCTTTGAAAAATAAAGCAGGTAGGCTTTCCATAAAAAAGGTAACTAGTTCTTTCCTTCTCAAAATAACCATTTATAGTCTTCAAAATATTAGGTAAGAAAGCTCTTGAAATTTTTAGGAAATAAAAAGTTAAAACCCAACAGTAATATCTGACAGAGCAGAGATTCCACCATGGGCAAGCTGAACATACACCTTCTGGAAGTAGAAGAAACTACTATTTGGATTTCTGGAGACCTTTATTGAATTTAGAGTAATACAATAAAAAGGATCTGAAATACCTGTGTATTTATCATATACTCTAGAGCTTACAAATCCATATTTGAGAAATTACTTCATGTCAATCTATCCTTCATAAGGACTTGATTTAAACCAAAATTAAAATTAAGTAGTTCACTCTAGTCAAGGCAATTTATGGCAGTCTGCTTTTTCACAGAACCCTGTGCAACTTGTATAAGGCGATCCTTTTTCATTGTCTCAACTGAGCCAAAAATTATTAATTAATTCAAGATATTTCTGTGTAACGATATAACGTGTGTTTAGTTACACAGTTGGGGCAGTCAACATGTGAATTTTACATTTACATTCTTTTTGTGAGGTTCCGTAACTACGATTTTTTTTTTTTTACACATCAGTTAGAAGCAGTATCATATTAGCCAAAACAATGGAATATATAGTAAATTTGATGAAATCACCGCATGTATTTAAAAGTCCTGCTTAAGTGGTATGTTGCTTTTGCTATGGGGCTTGTAACAAGGATCTGGCATTATAAAAGAGATTGTAAACCAGCATGACCTTTGAAACAGTGTTCTTACTCTGTCCCAAACTTTACCAAATTTTAGCACAACTTCTTTTGCCTGATGAATCTTGCCAGAGTTTACTACCACATTCATTACATTAGCTGACACGAGAGAAGAAAGCCAAAATATGCTCCCTGTCTCACTCACAGTTATTGGTTACAGTTCTCTCTGTATAATTTGGCTATCAAAATTTTTGGGCCAGTGTAAGAATCTTCTTTTTGCAAACTGTCATAGGACAAAATGACAGCTTGAGACAAATTCAGGCAACATGAATAATTCTCCAGGTCTGCATCCACTAGTGTCATTATCCCCTAAGCACTTAAAGAAACAAAATTTTGTAGGAAATTTCATAGGAGTTGACTGAGTTCACCTCTGAATAATTTCGATATACTTCTTCTTTTTCGGTTGAATATACGCATCCTACCTTCAGCACTCTCATGTTGGTAAAAGTGACAGGAAATCTTTAGCATGTAAGATGACTTAGCACTTACACAATTCCACTGCAGTACCAGGTGAATGAAACATCAGCCTTTTTTCCTGTCCAAAAGTCTTTCCTTTGCTGGGTTGAAAGCTTCCCCAAGTCATGCTTTTACTTAATCATAACAAGATGTTAATCAGCTTACCCGTGATCCAAATTTCATCACTCTTTGAAAGAAGAAAACAAAACATTTTACCCAAAAAGATCTTTTAAGTCATTGCTAGCTGAGCTGCTGTTTGTCATTGTGTTTGCTGGTTGTGCGAAGTTCTGAGGAGAAAAGAAAGGATTACCCTGTATACCAAAGCCTGGCTGTCCTATCATGTTCATCTGAGGTCCCAAGGCTGTACTGCTCGCATTCGGGGACCCTGGCGGCGGCACAAACTGATTAACCCACTGGCTTGATTTCTGTTGAGCCAACTGCTTCATGCTAACTTTGGGTTTTTGAGGACCAAAAAGATTATCTAAAGCAGACATATCTGGGGGTCTGTTTTGTTGTGTCAGTGGAGACATTGCAGATGCAGCATTCATAGGACTGTAATTTGGCATATTGGCAGGTGGTACAATGTTCATCTTGGTTGCTCCTGTTGCACTTGGACCACTGAAGAAATTCTGAGTGGTGAGACCTGCTCCCATACTGAATCCAGCAGTCTGAAAACCCATATTTGTATTTAGTCCGTTTGTCATATTTCTCTTTGTGTTGTCAATGGGTGATGAAAATCCCATTCCAACACCCATAGAAGGAACAGAAGAGAAGCTGTTTGAGGATGCAACTTGAGCTTGGTTGATAGGACGGCTGGTCAAAGATGACATATTATCTATCAAGGTATCTGTCAAGTCTTTTGTCTGCAAAACACATAAAATGCAGTTAAAAGTTTTTCCTGTACAGACACTCTCGCAACAGTATTTTACCGTTACCCCTGCAGACCTGGCATTAATCTTTCAGAAATTAGAATTCGCTGCATGGAATTGAGCATGAAATGTAATAATACACAAGAAAAATTAGATTATTTGGGTTCTTCACTACTTAGAACTAATTGTTACGCAGCTTTAATTTGATATCTAAGACTACACACAAAGTGCTACTGCGACTATTTGCTTAAATGCCCCATTCCTATCCTCAAATCCTTTATATATTTACTTAATAAACTCTTCAGAGACATACTTTTCTTAATATATCCTTTTTCCTTATCTAGAACAATAACCTTCTCATAATAATGATACCCTTGGAAACTCTAGCAATTTAAAAAGTGGGAATATTGCTAATGATGCAAATGGAAGGCACATGAAAATTTAATTTAGCTTTTCTCAGCTGTGCCGTTGTACTACCAGAGAAAACAAAAGTGACTCACAGGAGGAAAAAAAGCTAAATGCATACAGCCCTTGAAAAAGCATCAGAACTCCAATGGAAACACTGCAGCTGTTTGTACTCTCTCACCTGCTTCACTGGAGGTGTTACTGTTGTTGCTTGGGGCTTAAGAGGTTGCTGGCTCTTCAGTTTCTGTGCCTGTTCTTGTTCTTTAGCTAACTTTTGCTTCTCTTCCAGTGTAAGTGAGGCCTTTAAAAGGGAAAGTACTGGCTGTAAGTTGCACAGAATGGTTATTCTTACATCCTTATTTTTATTTCATAACAGCACTGTCGTTTCAATAATATGGGGTAAACAATACAATTATTTACACAAAAGAGAAAGCCAGTAAGTGCAAATCTATTATAATATTTACCATATTGCTAGAAAGTACTTAAAGCAAATAAATACAATATTAAAAGCAGCATAATGAGAAATCTGGGCAGATCTCAAATAAAAGAGATATATCAACAAAACCACTTTAGCTTTGTTTCCTTAATATTGGGCAAAAGAAAAAGTGTTCTTTACAGTTTTTGTTTTTATATGGTCACTAACTTGATATAGAAATGCAATTGACCATGGATTTGAAAAGAGAATTTAATTTTAAAACTGCTCAAGGAGTCTTTTGAGGATTTTAACTCTACTTTTGTTAATAATGAAGGATAAAATAATTAAATCATTCCCCCTTAGTCTAAAATTAGTGAGAGGATTCAGATAACTAGAAATAGAAATTATAAAATATGTAGATTCTGGGGAGCCATTTCTATAATTATTAGTATGAAAATAATTTTACAATTCTTAAAGCTTATGTTTACTTGTATTACATATTCTGTGTTATGTTTTTCCTTTGGTTCTAGTAAACCCCGTACTGACTGTTTCACATAACTTTGAAAGGCACAGTAAAAGTTAGTCTCTGCTACTACTTAAAATTCTTCATTTTATCTTCATTTCTCTTTGTCATTTTATCATAAGGATCCCTATTTTGCTTTTCCTACATAAATCCAGTGATGAAGGTTTAGTTTCATTTAAATCTATAATTAAGGAGAAAGAAAATGACCACAAATTTATAATCCTAATTGCTGCCTACTTTGTCCAAAGCTATTTTCAAGGAAAGGCTTATATGGAAATTGAAGGATATGATTTGAATGTTTTTCATGGACCTTCTCATGTGACTATGTACGGTGGTGTGCTATATAAAAGCAGTTAGGTTTTCTACTAAAGCTTTAAATATGGTACATATGTACACACACTCTTCTTCTGCAACCCTACCAGCCTTGTTTTAGACAGACGGACATAAAAGAATTACAAAATAAAGTAAAGCATACCTTTTTCTGTATTGAAGACATCTCATTCTCTTTACTATCAGATCCACTAGTTAGAAGATCAGTTCCATTATTAAACACCTTGTCAATCTGTTTAAGTTCAAAGGAAAAAATCTTCATTATTTGAAATACAGTAATTTAAGGCTACATAAATATCAACTAAGCAATTTTAAAATTCAATGTTCTATGTGTAAGTTACAAATTATTGCTTACCTGATTGCCTGTACCACTAGATCTTGCCTCTTCAGACCCACTCATTTGGTTGGCTATGTCCAAGGATCTACACAGTGCAGAGTATATTACAAACAGACAACTTTGTAATCATATCCACAACACTAATCTAACAATGCAGATCATTCTTCTGCATTTAAATAATACAAAAAAATTGCATTATGAGAGTACCACCGCTTTTATATAATGCCTTCAAGAGACTGGCAAATGTTCCTATGAGAAATAGTAAACGTCTCCTAATCCTTTCCCATGGTTTTCGTTTCTCCCTTTTAGCAGGGTGACCCAGACTTCAGATATCCCAAATTATTTTGTCTCAGAAATCTCACCTCATATCAGGCTCCACAAAATAGCTCCAAATACTTTAAAATATCACAGCCTTCTAAAAGGCTGCAATGTTAATGTTTCTCTGGTACGGTTTATTTCTCAGCAACTACAGGAAAGCAACTTAGCACATAGAAGCAAATCTTCTGACAACTGTGCTTATTTGAGATAATTCTCAACTACTGAACTTAGAATTACCTGATTTTTTTATTGCTATGGCTAGAGTTTTCTAACATTTGCCAGAAAATGACTACTTCTCCGACACAAACATTAACACTTACTTCTGTTGCTCTTGCATGACATGAAGTTGCTCAAGTTTTGTTTTATGCTCTGCTTCCAATCTATTGAGCATATCTTTTATGACACAAATAAAAGAATTGAACTGGAAAAGAAATACATAAGAAGTTTGGATTTTGCAGTGATGGAATTCAGATAGGTGTAACTAAGCAGGTAATACCTCATAAACCTACAATACATAATGCCAGATAAAGTGCAGACTTCTAAATAATTTATACTCCATCTTCATTATTGTGCATTAGATACCAAATTACAAGCAGAGTGCCTACTGAAACAGGGAAAAATACAGGCCAATTTTCAAAAAATATTGAAATGGGGCAGTGCAGACAAAACCTCCACATATGAGTATTACCAGATTCATTTTCAAACAAACAAACCAACCTACTATTCCCTTTCCCAATATTTCACAGCAACATAGCATTTTATTTGAATACTTATTATGTCAGTAGCTAACTGCTTTTGCAGAGTATTTGCAAGGTGACAGTATTAATTTTGAAATTTTACACCAGATCAGTTAAATACACTGAAAAATAACATGCTTCAAACACACAAATACAGTAAAATTGGGAAGGGTTTTGGTATTGCTTATTTTTACAACAGACACAGACATGCAGTAATGTATGAATTTTTTATGACAAAAGTTTAAATTTATTCTCTGATAATTGTCACGGAAAAGCATGCAAGACAGTCATGTTCTTACCTGATTGAGATTAAGATTGTTCTCAATACTAAGAGGAATCAGATGGGGCAATACTTTTCCTGCAAGCTGCTCTTTGGTAATTCCCAGCTTCTTGTGAGTAAATGTACATTTGTAAATACCTAACATACAACATCAAAATAGCAAAAATTGTTACATTGAGTAAGCAATGTGAACAAACTCGAAGTAGCACACTCATATATGTGTTGATCATCTCAACAATCACTGTGGTTGTGTGCAAGTAGGGACAAACATGACCAAGGGAATCATAAAGGCTAAGTACTGATCCACAACAAACAGCAAGAGGCTTTGCTACAGTCCAGAACAAGAGGATGTCCAAAGTCATACTTTGCAGTTATGAAACCTGGTATTAGTCAGTATATTGTTATGGCCAATTATCTGAGAATATGCATCTTTGAATAGATCGCGTGCAAGCGAGTTACCACAAACTGACACACAGCCACTAGAGAAATCAAGCTGCATTAACTAAGGATGTGTTCTCTCCTGGCACACTACAAGTAACTAGGATTAACTATCATCCTGCTCTCTGATGGTTTTTTACACTGTTAACTAGAAGGTTTGGGCTACTGATTTTGGCCCACTGCTTCCATAGGATTCACTTACTCACTGTATCTGAGTAGAATTCAGGATTAACACAACTAAAACAAAAAACAGTGTCTCTTATTCTTAGATAGCAAATATAAGTCAAAGATGCAAGGATTAAGGGAAACAGGCAGCTTTAAATCAGTGCAGGTAAGATGCCTCCTTGCTGCTTTTGAGCAAATAAAAATAATGCTGCCATCATGTATTAGTACAGTGTTTAATGAGGGTTATTGGCAGTGCAGCTCAGCTGTTACAATTGGTCTACACCACTTTGGTGCCAGTACGAGAAACGGTCACTGTCTTCCAGACTTGGCCAAGCAGTCACACCTCTCTCTTGGCAGTGGCTCTGGTCATCTGGACTCCTTAAGCCCATTCAATTTGCTAAAATCACACACCCTGAGATAGGCAAGCACCAAGTGGCAGTAAGAAAGCTCAAGTGGGAGTGAGGTCTCCCCTCCCAGAAGTACCAAGCCATTAGGTTTTGTTAGTCATTTTGTGAGACCTCACCCAGACTGTGTTCCATTTCTCCACACAGGCATCACTGTGTGTCTAAACATCCAACAAAATGAGTCTAACAAAACCTGCAGTAAAGAACAGCAGATTTGTACACCATCATTTATAGTATCTGCCATGCAAGAGTGGTAGAAGAAGGCAACAGTAACATCTCAAAAGCTCCAGCCAGGTGCTCAGCACCTGAAAGATGACAGTTCATATATTCTCTGAACATAACAGCCTCTCTGACTGTGTGGAGCATCCAGCCCATGTAAGTGTCAGAGCCCAAGAACTGCAATGAGTACTCAGAACTGCACCAGGCCCTGAAGACTAAAAATATACGTACTAGTGCTCAGATGTCATACGTAAGGTAACTGAACAGGGACATACTCAAGAACCAGAAACAAGAAGTTTCTAATAGTCATTTCAGGGATACACTATGTAAATATGTTCAGTGATAACACAGAAAGCTCTCAGATTTACAATATCAAAGCACAAAAGAGAAAGTAGGAAGTACTAGTTACCTAAAATTCCCATGAGCACCGCAGGTTCCTTTGATGGAATTTGTTGTAGAAAAGGTAAAATATCGTCAAGCACAAACCATTTATCCAAGTACTCCAAAATCTTGCCCAAGCACACTAGTGAGTTTACCCGGACCTGTGAAGTATGACAAGAATTAAACAAACTCTTTATTTATAGAAAAAAAAACAACCAACTTTACAAAACTCATAAGAAAACCTTTGTACTGAAAAATTCAAGACAAGTAAAAAATGCTTTTGTATCATGAAAGAAAAATACTTGTTTTTATGCTCACAAAAACTTGGCTTTTCTGCATGACAAACACTGTCAATGTATATTACTGTGGAACCCACTTCAGTAATTTTTACAGTATTGTTAACACAATAAGTTGTTTACAACTTTAAAAATTGTTAGAGTAAAGAAGTAAATGTTGCTTTTGCACTTGTAGGAAGTATTTAAAAAAAAAAATTCAGAAAGAAATCAGAACACGTTGATAGGCTTTTCTTTACAGACACAACACGGTAAACCAAAAGTAATTAAAGGTTACAACATTTTCTGAAGACTAGAGAACACTACTGTGATACTTACAGCAAGAGAAGAAGTTTGCAAACATGCATTTTTAATTCTTGGAATTAATGAGTTTTTCATTGATGGGTAATCTATTAAATTGGCAAACGTGGGAATTATGTTCAGGCAAAGCTCCTACAAAAAAAAAAAATTCCATACATGTTTAAAAAGAAACATGCATATTTATTATAAAATTAGTACTAATCTAACTCAATATCAGTCAGTTTGAAATGTCTTCTTAAGCTTCCTTTTAAGGAAATATTTAAGGAAGTATGTTCAACGAAGCTGTCCTTAATCTATCAGACTCACTTAAAAATAGCTAGAATAATAAAGCATCATGGTATGTATACAGAACCTTCAAAAAAGGATTTTAGAAAAAAGAGCATTCATAAATTCGTAATATTTAAACAGCAAGAATATCTTGCATTTTCATGAGACACCTTTATTTAAAATACAGCTTTTACTACATCAAACTATCAATCTCCTACATAAATCAAGAAAATTTCAATGAGTACTATCATTAATACTGCAGTACAATGACAGACTGAAAGATTAAATATCATGTCAAGATTAACCATACTTCAGCAACAGAGAAAAAATAAAAACACAATTTCAGCTCAATCTCAAAAATACGGGACAGTAAGACTAAGTGTATGTTGCAAGTAACCACCTCAGAAAGCAAAGCACTGACGCAGAAAAAAACCTCATGCCAGATACTTAGAAATGAAAACCTTTGTCCCTAATATTACAAGGGATTTGCAAAGGCAGAAGTCACATCTGATTATCCAAAACTGCCCTTGAGAAAAATTTTGTTTCTTTATCTCCCACTCCTGAATGTTTTTGGGTAACTGGAAGTTAAGTGCAGTTGAATGATTAAAAAAAATCCCCAGAAAAACCTTAGAAAGGTAGAGAAAGCATAAGGAGAAAAAAAAATATGGATACATAAAAATGTCATCAGAAGGTATATTAATATGATTTTACAGCCCATCAGGTCTCCTGAGGTAACTGTCAGCACAGATGTTCTCACCAGTAGGATCTCAGAGTAAGTGACCTCTCACTGATTGGTATGAGCATGCATGCCTGCATAGTTTCTGCTGCACAGGCAGCAAAATATAAATGCATATCCCACTTTCTGTTATGGTGACTAGTAAGAATTTAAGATAAGAGCATTAGAACAACAGACAAGTGGTCACCCTCCTGGAAAATAAGGGAACTAAGTTTTACTTTGCCAGAAACAAATGTTCTTTAAAAAAGCATTCCTTTCTTTCAACATTTAGGCACATTATATGGTTTTACCTTTTTTTTTCCAAGTAAACAAACACATCAGTATACAAAAAGTTGGCATGTCAGCCAGAAGAGGAAACAAAAAATTTAAATAAAGGCTGCAACTACTATACCTGTATCTGAATTGAAGGTGCTTCCAAGGCTCTATAAACCATCGGTAAAACACTGTTCTTTATTTCATCTGGTGGAGTTTTGGTTAGAAGCAAGTCCATTTTTTGCAGGAAGATTAACAATATCTATTAAAAGAAGGACAATTCAGAAGCCAAAAGTTTTAACTGCAAAGGATATATTTACAAATTAAAGTGTTGTATCGTATCAAAAAAACTTCGTAAGTTTTCTTATAACTCAGTAAATGTGATCACTTACCATGTTGCTTGCCTGAAGGCATGGAAGACAAAAAACACTTTGACATGTTATTGCATTTAAAAACAGCAAACACAAATCAAACAAAATATGCATGTTCTAGACTGACTCTTCTGAAATAACAAATTGTCATGACTCAGTAAGGAGTTCTTGCTTCTATTTACAAGAACTTGTAAATAGTTCTTGTTTCTATTTATGGTCTTTTGTTAAAATACACTCAAAGAAAATCTTTATACACATATCACTGTTGAAAAGGTAAACTTCCAAAAAACTATCACTCAAATTCTGTCCTCAAAGCACTTGATACACAAGCTGTAATTCCATGTGTCTAAAATCAAAATAGGGACATAACGAAAAGAGTATTACAGCTAATACATGGACAAAAAAATGCCTTTATTCTATTTAACACAGAAATTGTGTATCATAAAATAAAAAATCTCAAACCAGATAGTCACATCACATTAACTTAAAAAATACCACTAGCATAGCACATATGCATAGTGGGATCCATCTTGGTTAGGCTTAGGCATCTAAAAGTTAATCACTATTCTAAGTCACTCAGCCAGCTCAGTCTCAAAGGCAGAGCACTATGTAACTCCTAAGATTCATATCTCAGCTCAAACAAGTGCTAGAGGGGACACTGAACATCCACTGATAACAAAACTCCTTTTAGAAAATAGGTTAAACTAGATGGATAAATTATGTTGAAAAGTATCACATTAATAACAAAAAGCCAAGTTTATAGAAAGACTGGAATTTTTGTCTAAAAATACATGGCAATCAGTGCTTGTATGTCAAATAAACAGAAACATCAAAGTGTAGAAATAAAAATGCACCAAGACCACATTAAAAATCTTCCCCTTTTATTTATTCCCCATTCTCTTTACAGAGAAGAAAGATAGATTTTTATACTGCAGCTAATATGTGTTTTCTTATTGGATATTTATAATTTTCCAAACTGCACACACACAAAATCAATCACTCATTCACTCATTCATTCATTCATTCATTCATTCCATGAACATTGATTCTGATGCAGTATCCGTATATTTGGGACAATCAGGATGAGACCAGTTTTAAAGCTAGATTTTATAGTTTTCTTCAATATACAACCTTTGTTTGTCCTAAACTTGACTTTTTGAGACCTACACGTGCTCTTAACACCTGTTCTTCTCTAGCAACCCTAATCATGTAGCACTGTGGAATTACAGTTTCTATGTTTAAGCTTCTAGGATCGTATTTGTTATTTTTTATCTATTTAGGTAAAAACTAAGACAGTACAGTCACAGATTCACATGCACCATCTATTAAGCAATTAACAGCAGTTGCACTCTAACTATTAATGCTTCCATTAATGCAGAGCCCAATACTTGTCAGGGTACACTTTTGTGTAGTGAATTAGAAAATGAATTTACAGTACATCCTGTGCTAACTCTCTGTAGATATAAATTAAGGATTTGTCTGGGAAGCTCTGTCAGAGTAAGCTAGGATGTTAACTTACAGAGCACATTACTCCACACTAACCCCAAGAGTAAGTTTATCTAAACATTCCATTTTCATATTATGAATTCCCTCACAAAAAGGCATTGTGAACACTAATAATTTCCTCGTATTGAATTAGAGCAGCTTTCTTATGATACGTTCATTTCCTAATTCAAATATCCTACTAAAGTCAAGCATCAGGTCCCTCATACAAATCTGTAACATCTTGAAAGAGTGTTTGGAAGAAACACTGGCATCTTGCCTAAATGCCCCTCTCCAAGAAGTTAGAAATACACAGAAACTAGACACTTCTGCTTTGTACAAAGATAGTCAGACCTGGAATTCTATCCTCTAGCACTCTGAACCTTTGTATTTTTTTCCAGAATTCCTGATATATTAACTATGAAAACATGACCTAGATTACTTAAACTTTGCCATACTAAAAAGACCACAGAAATAACAGTTGAATAAGCTATGTAGTACTTTGCATTAAAAGTATCAGCTTATGAATTTAGTAGTGCCTAGATAGTCACAGAAAAACTTTTAAAAGCTCCATCTTGATGAGCTGACTCCAAATTTGTATTTTGCTTCCTTCATCTCTCAAGATATAAATCAGTTTTTGTGTCCGTTATGCTCCAGATATAACTTTGCTAAAAACTTTTTGCAGCGAGGATCGTGTCACAAATCCAATGTTAAAGGCAGCATAACACGGTGTTACCTTTTAGGATGACACAGCACTAATGTGATGTTCACTGGCTTTTGGTTGGTTAAACATTATGACTTTTTTCAAGACAACAAAGCTAACATAAAGCTTCAGTGTACCAAGTATAACCAGCATTAAGTAGTTCAAATTTCCTGAGGTATTCTCAGACAGTTGTCCCCTTTCCCGCCTCCGCAGTATAGTGACAGTTCTCTGGTCCAGTTTTCTGAAACCCAGAAATAAAAGGTCTGCCTTGTTCATTCCTATGTTTACCTCGCCCTTTAAGTGCTCTGCAGAAAAACAGTGGCACACAGGAGTGAGCTAGAAGGAATGCATACCTGTCTCTCATCTGTGGAGGCACAATGCCTCACTTTGTGACAGATGTCTCAGGAATCATCATGCACATGGTGATGACAAAAGGATGTAAATTTTTGCTCCTTTACAGTAACGATTATGTCTTAATACTTTTATACATTTAAACAGCAGGGAAAACAGCATATTTTACTTACACATTACATTTGTCAAATAAAATTAAACTAATTTCACAACTTTTTGCACAGTCCTCAAATAAATACTAATCTTATTATGAATAAATAGTACTTCTAAGAGAGTGTCTAAACTACAATTTTTCCATCCCATGACTCCAATGTCAGCAAACTGGATATAAGAAAAAAAACAACTCAAAAAACCTCAGCTTCATCTACTGGTAGAATATATGCAAACATTGTACTGTACAACCCTGCTCAGATTGGGCAGATAAGTGTTAAAATGCTTACAAATATATCTTCTACAATCAACCAAAACCAAGTGGCAAATTAAAACTTTTTTGCAAATCTCATCTCATCTATAAATGCAATATACCCTCAGAACCCATGTAAACAAGCAGAGGTAGAGGCTTTGTGAATTTCCTGAAAAAATCTATTTTGAATGAATCAAGACTGACTGCCTGGACAACTACAGAGCAGGCTGAGCGATATGTGTGAAGCTGGAAAAGGGAAATAGAACAATTAGTCATTTTTTCAGGGAATAAAACACCAAAGAGAAAAATTGTAATATGAATAATTAATTATTAACATACCTGGATTGGTTCTTGCTGCTTAAAAACAGGACCAAGATCAGGTAGAATGAGCTTGATATATTCTTCTTTGGAGCACTCCTCAGCAATTAAGAGAACATTAGGCAAGACAAAGGGTACCATATCAGGATTCACAAATTCAGAAGTCAAGCAAGGCAAAATTCGCTGAATTATAACACGCTAAAAGAAAAAAAAACAACAAGTATGAATCATGTACTGCACTGCAGTAAGTTACCATTGTGCCAGTTCTGCAGCTTTTGTATTAGCCTGATATTTACAAAAAAGCAGACAGATTTTCAGTTTTGATCTCTTATTTGCACAGTATACTGTAGCTAATTTACACTGTGCTACTTTGCTTACTTTGTTTGCACTCAAAACATAAACAAAGACTTTAACTGTGAAGATCAACAAAAAGAAATTAACTGTACAGAAAACAGGACTTTGAGTGGCATACATGAGTTACAAAACCTTACTCTATATGCTTCTTTAAAAAGACCCTAAGAAGACTCTTAAGAAGACCCTATAAACCCTTCAAAACAGTAATTTTTTTCTATACCACATCATTCACTGAACAAATATATAATCCTACTATACCTCCCTGTAAAACTCAAGGTGCATTCCCTAAACAGGATTCTGCTGATGAAACAGGTATTTAAACTGTGGATATCTACTGTAGAGTTAGACATCCTTAAATGCTTTTGAAGTCAATAAACAGAAATACATGGTTCAAGAGCACAGTCACTTCCCTCACAAAATGTATTTTCAAGACAAAAAAAAATAAAAAGAATGCCCTGAAGATGATTAGGTCAATCAGTGACTGTCTAAAGTTAGGTGAAATACATGCTACTTACTTCCAAATTCAAAGCAGCAACCATTTCTGATCAAAGGAATGAATTACTCTATTAAAAAGAATAGAGTATTAAATATGGAGTCTGAATGTTGCACTGTATAGCGCAAAACAGAATTAAAAATAAAGAAACTTAATGCACTGGTTGAGAAGCTCAGTTTTTCTACTATGTATTAAACTAATACTACTTTTCTATCAGATAGGCATTATGGCTTATGTAAATTAAGGTATACCACAAAAGGAAAAGGAGCCAGTCTAGACATAGTGTTCAACACTACACAGGAGAAATATGTAATGACAGGCGTTGGCCTTTGAGATTTCTGAGCAATGCCAGCACAAGAAAGCACTTAAGCCTACTGAAGGAAGGAAGCTTTGCAACATTCAACATTAAAGTACTGCCCTGCTATGAAAAAACCTGAAAAAATCTTATAGGAAGAAAAGGTGGCAAAATGGCTTTAAAGAGCTATGACGGCATCTGGAAACACAGGGGAAGCCTTGTAAGTGGAGAGAAGACAACTCCCTTTCAAACTGGGATGAACTACAAAAGGACACGCAAATGATGGCTCCTTACTTGGCTTATTTGCCATTTTCCATTTAAAGTATTATTGATTGCTGGGGAATACTTCCACAGTAAGTATGTTCTAATCTCCCTTTATTTCCTTCTACTCTACTCTGACAGTCTCATGGCAGTCTATTATGGTCCAACACTACAGAAAATCCACCATTCCAAGAGTCAAAATGCTAACAGATGTTCATCTATTTTCAAACTTGCTATTTCAAGACATCATTCAGACATACCTTAGGTAGTTTTGGCAGGACTTTTGGTAGTCCCTTAAAAAACTGTGATTTCTGCAGGTTATCCCTTTGAAATAATGAATCAAAATACTGAAGCGTCATTGCTCCTACATCATCGAAGAACGGTATCTAAAAATAAGATTAAAAGGTTGTGATCTGGAGGGGGACAACAGTGACACTGCTACCATTATTCCAAAATATGATCATCTATTTACCTTTTCAGTGCACTACAGTAAGCCTTTACAATGACATGTCTACAACTAACAATTAGAAAATTAAATTTTTACTTATCAACTAGTGTAATATTCAGATATAAGTTGGTTATTAAGACAGAAATTTTCCTAGCATTTTTCAAAAACTCATGCATGTTATGTGTATCTAAGCTAAAACATTATTTCATACACAGTAAGTTGCTTACAAAAAATGTAATGAAAAATAAAAACTTCAAATAAATATTCTTCTAAGAAAAATTATGCTACATTATATTACAGCAAAGGATTACCTATTAGGTCATCCACATCTGGCTCCCACCCCTGAAAACTCCAGAAAACCCTGGAAGCTTTGATATCTCTACTCCATGATTCAGTGTGCAGTGTGCAGATATGGTAAAAGAGACTCAACATCTTTATATGTTTAATACAACCACTTAAAGATTTGTTTTTTGCAGTCCTTCAGACAACTGAGTTGATACCTGGGAAATATTTGCCAATTCCCTCACTCCCACCTTTCAACATATAGGTGGACAAAACCATCACCTGCTCCCTCTCCCTTCTTCACTCACTATTCCTTTCAACAGTTAAAATACTGATTTCTATCTCTGCATACCATCTTTTTACACCACAGCTAAAGAATAAAATTGTTTAGCAAAATAAATCTATAAGCAGGAAGCTGAAAGGCTATCAGATTGGAGAAAATGGGGCATTAAGACAAGCGAAGAAGGATGCTTTAAGTTCTACTTTCAGATAGGAAAATGGAGCAACAGTTTGCCAAATTAAAACTTACATTATATCCTACTTGCAATTAAATTTTGCTTTGTTACAGCAAATAATTTCTCAATATACTTTATTCTTCTGCATATTTAAGAATACATCAAAAATCGTAAGTCAAAAGATAACCCTTACGTTTATTGCCCTTTATAATTTTCTCACTTTCAAATCCTTCCAATACAATTTTAAAGACTGAACTGTATAAAAGCATAGTACTGAAAAGCTTCCAACTGTATGGAAAGGAATAGAACAGTGTTGCACTGAATAATTTTTCTAAATTCTGTCTCAGCACCCACTTTCTCCATATAAATAAATGTCAGCATAAGGACAGCTTTTGGCATCAACTAAGATTACATCTAAATGGTTAAAAAATATTTAACATTTAAACTAAAATGATTAACAGGAAACACTTTAAAATAGCTCTACAAATCAAACACTTAATTTCTCCCTTTCCTGTGCTTACTGTATTTTCCACGGACTGACCTTAGTCATTTGATCTGCGTCTGGTCTGACTGCCGGAGCTACGTTTAGGAGTAGCTTTACGTGCTCACGCACCTCCTCGGGTATATTCTGAAGCGTGCTGGAGCTTAAACGGCTCAGCTGTGTAAGCAATTCAAGCATATACACCATGAAGTCAGAAAACCTTGCATGTAACTATTTCCAATATACAACCGGCCTATACTTTGTTCTCTTGATGGTTTCTCTAGCCACGCTTTTGATATCCCTCCCTTCTCCCCTTTTAAAATCTATTCGTTTCTGATTGTTCATAGTCTTCTCTGTTTCCCAAGAGTCTACCTGTTTTAGATCACATCCCTCCTTTTTCAACTTCCCATTGTGGTTCAGGTTATCAGAGAACACAGACATGGTAATTTTAAACAGGCAAATGTCATTATCTGAGATGTTGCCTACACACATTAAAACACAGTACATAACTGTGAGGCAATGGGCACCCAAAGAAGTTACAACAAAGGACCCCTGCATATGAACAGACATTATGTCAGCTGACCCAATTAACTGTGATACTGTCTTCTGTTAATATTCACAGCCCACAAAGAATGTGAAATAGTGATAGCTAAGTGGATACCAACTGCCATGACAAGGGGTCAAATCACTCCAAACGCAGCCCTCTTCAATGGTCTTACATAGGTAATTCACTGCCAGGTGTTTCATACTGTTCACCCTGACAGGTAAGCATTATTTCACAAGACTAGCATTCAACAGGTTTACAGAAAAATAAGGTGAAAAACGCAATTTTTAGTTTATAAAGTTGGTACACGTAACCTCCTCTAAACGTATTTTTATTTCTCATATTTTGCTATGATTTCTTCCTCTTGTTATAACAACAATATGCAGGGTAAGATACTATTGTCAAATGGTTTATGTTGGAGGACTGATAGTGTTCTCAATATTTAAATCTATTTTACAATACTAACTTTTCAAATATGAAAATCAACAAACAGTAGTCATAAAAAGAACAAATACCTGGTCCAGCTGCCTACTAAAGCTTTTATAAATATCTTGCTTGTTGACCTCAAAAATTGGTTTCCCTTTATTGAACACTGCATACATAACAGCTCCCAGAGAGTACATATCACTGGCTGTCTCACAGCTCACAGAGAGAATATATTCTGGTGCCAGATACTCAGGATTTGGAAGACACAAGGATGGCAAGTTTGGATCCCATTCCTTACAAGGGAACTTCGGCTACAAGAGATGTATACAAAACAAAGTACATTTATCAAGCATTTTCAAAGACCATTTTCAATAAGAAACTCAAGCAGCAAAAAATAATTAAGCCACTCAAATTCAATTATGAATCAAACAGAAACAGCATATGGCAAAACTGTTAAGAATCTCTGTCTGTAGCTTAGAGTGATTAGCTGATGCAGTTACATCTGAATATTAGAGCTGGGAAGTGCAATGTAAAATCAAAGCACTGCTGTAATGGGGAAACATATAAGCTATGGTGGAATACATTTTAGGAGGTAGCAACCAGGCACTGAGTAGGTGCAACACACTAAGTCAGGTAGGCTTGCACATCACCCAGCATGAAGGGGAGCAGAAGTGGCACAGGCTCCAGCCTCTGTTTGAAACCATCACTAGTCTACTGTGACTCCACTGAGCCCTCTCAGGCTCTTCTTCTGAGATGACCAAATGTGGCACTTCCATCCAGACCTGTGCCATATGTTCTAACTTTTGGCCAAAAAAATACAGAGGTGAATCTTAAATAAGTGATTCTATACCGGAATACACGATCATGAAATTGGTTTCAGACAAAGACCTGAATTTGAAATTGAATGATGATAAATATAAAGATTATTACCTCCTGCTCGGATGGATTTGTTGATTGGATACAAAAATCAAAGCCCATAATTTTCCATGCTCCACTCTTATTCAAAATTATATTTTCAGGAGTAATATTTCCATGGACCATTTTGACACTGCTATGCAAAAATGACAAACCTTCAGAAACCTGTCAATAAAAGATCATTATTTCAGATTAAATATTTTCCCAAACATCCTATAAGACATTTACAAAAATTCTGTTCTTATGGTCACAGGAAAATTCCTAAGTTAACTAAGAAACAATTTTTCATTACTATTTTAGCCTATGCCTTAAAAATTATGCATGAAGGAAATGAAACACAGATGGATAATCAGCAGGTGAGATTACTAATGTCAATTAACTATCACAGCGTAAGTGTGGTGGTGCATTCCCCTCTCCCCTCAGGCCTCACAATATGATCTCAGAAGAACAAAAATGGTTTAGAAAGTTGATCAACATATTCACTAAACAAACTGGGGAGCTAATGGTTCTCCACAGAATGTAAAGAAAAGATTCACATATGGAAGAGACAGCTGTAGCATAGACATTTACATGGAAAATAAAAATTGACTAAATTTTCTATTTTACATGTCAGAACAAGCAGGAAAAAAAAAGAGTAGCAGCTTAGAGCTTCTAGTGTTTATCCTCTCTTACACTTAGAGTGATCAGGGCACTATTATCTCTCACCTCACAATTATCTGATTTACTATAGGCAGACAAAACTTTGGTAGTGTACAGACTTTACTAAAAAAAAAATCATTAATACTAAAAGCAGAAAAAAATTATAAAGACAACCTGTACCATACCTGAAGCAAACCATATTTGGTCTCCACGTCATAAAGTTTGTATTCTTTAATGTCTGATGGTAAAGGAGAAGGTAGGTTGTCCCAGCTGCCAAGAACATTAGCTAAACTTGCACAGACTGGTTCTGTACAAAATGCCAAGCAATCCCTGTATAGGAAATGCATTAAAAAAATTCTTGTACATAAATGGAATATATCTCTTGACTGCAAATAAAGAACTATACAAACACCATATTGGTAGCACCATTGCCAAAGCACTTGGTGCTACCAAAAGCCATGTTATATGTCAGGTTTTGAATTCTTTTAATATTATACTAAAGAGAAACACATAAATGTCTGAAGTTTAAAAAAATACTAGACTTAAGTTATTTTATTCTCTAACATTCACATAAATCACTAATGATTCACGCAATGCTTCATAAAATTTGTTTTTAAAAACAATGATTTTCTTGTCTTGATCCAGGAAAAATTGATCAAATAATTCTTACTACTATTAAAACTTGTAAAATCAGACTTCTACCTATGTCTGAAACCAACACGCCCCTGACTGAAGCGGTACTTAATGGCGTCAGACAACTATCAGAAACTAAATTAATATAATATAAGGGAGCACCTGAATATTCTTTTACTTTGACAACTGATAGAGAAGATCTGCAAACACGAATACACTTGCTATATGAACTGCAGTTTGCATGTGAAGTGATTGTTTTCTAAATTATTTTATTAATTTTTTTCTTCATGAAAAATTAATGGTCTTGTTTATGCATTTTTGTGTCAATTGTGTTTGAAAAGCAGAGATGAAGCAAACTTCCACACACAAGGGCTGGTCGTAACACTGTGCTTCAAAATTTCAAATTTCAAAATTGGTCCTGAAACCAATATATGTCTCAATTTCATGAACTTCATGCAACACAGACAGAGTCATTCTTTATATCCACATTCTTCATACTGCTCTGCACAGTGGTGGAGGGCCTGGACAGCCATGGTAATTCACTCCTTCATTGTTTCAAAGGGGTTTTTTTGAGAAAGCACTACACGGATGGTAGCACACATACCTGCTTTAAGGATGATTAATTCACGGAGAACAGTAAATACTGCACCAGTATGAACACAGAAAACAGAAACTGAGTAATAGTAACAAAGATACGTTTTTGAATATAAAGTTATAGGCAAGAACACACAGCCTAACTTTTTGATCATTCCATAAAAATATCAGAAGAAACAATGTCTAAGGATGAATCTACCACAGATTTTTTAAGTATTTCAATAATTACCAAGCTTGACTTTTGAAGCAAAATAAGGCTGTCGGAACATGCAAACATCTTACTATTCATCCAGATTTTAGTTTTATCTACTGCCTCTCTAAAGGAAAAACAACTGAAAAGTAAAGCACATTCAATGCTAAGTGTCAGCCAACCTGACAGAACTTTTTTGCTTGGTTTCTTCCCTACCATTCTGTTAATGACATACCTTTCATGTTTTTATTAGTATGACTAGGGCTATAAAACTTGCTTCTATTATAATCACAAGGAAAAACCAGAACACAGAAAGACAAAGTCCTTTATTTTCAGTCTGACTTCAACTTTACCACAGAGCTTATCCATTTAGTTATGGTTAAGGCACAGATGACAGAAAATACCTAGGGAAATGTTATTCGGTGGTTTTCATAACATAAACTCTCTGATTACTGCTCTTTTGAGGGAACAAAAAGATGCCTGTTTATTTTTTACTTTAGGAGATAATTTTAAAAAAAAGGCCCAAACCACAGTATGGGAAGGATGCAATAAATCTAATTAAAACAGCAGAATATTGCAGAAGCTGATGTCTGCCATACAGTGCAGTTGCCTTAACAGTTTCCTGAATAATATCAAAATGAATTTCAGCGTAATAAAATAAAAACACTTTAAAAATACAAAGTGATGGTCAAAAACACATATGCTTTTTACAGAGAAACAATGTAACAAATGCAATGCCTAGTACATTATCAGGGACAATTCACACTGCTACTAATTTTAAAGGGTAGCAATGATATTACATGCTAACTTTCAATTTGGTTTTTTTTTATCCTTTTCTTCAATAACAAGTTAAATATAAATTAATATTGCTTTGCAGTGCTGTTAATGGCATTCAAAACCATTTGTAAATAAACATATTCATATTAAATATTTAGTATAAATAAGGAGTTACTCATTATATAAATGCATGCTAAGAGGCATACATCATTATATGTATCATGTACATTTATATTAAACGTTACTATGTTGGATACCAATAATTTGCAGTAGAGACATTCTATTAATAGTGGAAAAACTATTTATACTCTACAATTAGAAAGGTGTGGCCTTTCTTTCCATATCTACTTCAGCCCTCCAGGTACACAAAGTAACCATTTGCTTCATAAAGGAGGTGACCTGCAAGCTGTTCATTACAACTGTATGTTACTCTGGGGAAACACAAAAACAGGAAAAAAGAGAAAAAAAACCACCAGGTACAGTCTAGCCAGAAGCCCACGAGAGATTTCTTCAAGAATAAGCACTCTGGAAAGACCTGACATTCTAAAGCAATCTTACAGCATGCTTGCTCAAGGTTACACACACGAATATTCTACATAAATCTTTCTTTTATAAATCTCCTCCAGAAACTGTTACATCAGTTTCTGGCACAGCAAGCAACTGTACAGGTTTTGTGCTTCTGGTGTTTCTACCAGCAGCTGAGTGTGCTGAGTATGGAAACAAAAACAACTGAAGCAAAGCATAAGGCATTGCTAAAAACTCACTAACGAGAACTCTGATGTAACTATACTGTTAATTTTACTCAAAAGGCCTAAATCCTTCACTAGAACACCACCAAAGCTTTCTTAAAGGTATGAATCAGCCTTTTCTTCTGAAGGGCAAAGTTCAGGGGAAATCTGCTGAGTCAACTGGAAAACTGACAATTTTAGGAAGAAGCCTGAGGAATACTCTGGGATTCACTTGCATACACTATAACTTGAGATGACCCTAGGCCATTTAGCATGTAATAGTTTGTTTACTGTTGGTAGAGTATTGAGAGCTGTCTTCAACTACCTAATTAATCTTCTTTAGGCCATTGTAAGGGACATACTAGATCATAGGTGCAATGACAGCTTTGAACCCCTGTTAATGTGAAATGTGTTTAGTACTGGAGGAAAGATAGATATGAATATGCAAGTGCAATTTAATCCAATAAATCTGTCTCAAAGCAGGCATTGCAAAGATGAAGAAGCATTCCTACAGTATTCTCGGCTCCTAGAAGCCATTTGCAAAAATTCAAGATAACACAGAAAGGAAGGACATTATATAATGAATCTTTATCAGGCTACAAATTAGGATCACCAAACGGCTGGGGTTAGAAAGCATTTCTGGAAATCATCTAGTCCAACCCCTCCAATTCCTATTTTGGGAAAAACCTCCTAAAACCTTCATGATCTTCGTCGGTAGTATGAGGATCAGCTTTGTATTTTAACATGAAACCTTGGGTTTCTTTCTTATATTTTACTGTGCTGTTATCCCTAAGGCTGAACAATAAATCTGTAAGACTCACCAGTTATTGTGCCTAGCGACCAACCTTTCATAAATCAAATAAGCACTAGAAGAACATGCTGAATTTTGTCTCCCTCAATTGGCAGTTGAGGACCTTTTCAACACATGTTTAGCTACAACACATACAATTTACCATAAATCTCTAAACTCACATGTACTAATATATCTCATACATGGAACAAAATGTATGAACAACTTTTTGAAAGAAAACAATTTTTGAGAGTTTCTTAAAAGCAAAATTAATTAAACTACCAAATTTTCATGGTGTAAGGGTCATGTACAGCCTTATAGCTGCAACTGGACTAAGATAATGCAATAGATTATTAATTAGATTCACACCAGAACTGCATTCTATGGCAAGGAGGGGGTGAAATATGGGGGTGGGGTGGATACCATTGTCACATGAATAAATACAGTAAACTTGAATCTCATCAGATGTATGTGTTGAATGTTCCAGATAGTTTACATCCAATACCAAAACAATGACTAAAAATGTTCTCTACTTTACTACAGCTTACCTGGATTCTTCTAATGGATGTTGAACAGTAAGTAGTCGAGGGTGTCGAAGCCTAGTTAGCTGTTGAACACCTCTTTTTAAAGAATCAATAATCTGATCTTTTTCAAATTTTTGGTACTTGTCTATCAGCTTCTTATCAAAGACAAAAACAGCCACTTCCTGAAAATAAGCAACAGAATTGACTCAGTGTGTAACACAGCCAAAACCTAAGCCTACACATAATTATATACAAATGTGTTTTTTGATTCAGTAGTACAATCCTGCCAATACAATAACCAAACAAAGAAACTTACTTGTTGCTCTTACTTAGTCCCAGTCATGGGAGAGGTTACTGTATATAAAGTCTGAAATATACATTAAACAGTTAAGGTACTAATGCTCCTTTATGGTATAAACAGTAATGCTTAAACTATAATCCCTATCTACATAGTGACAAAGCGGCAGATCCACAGTCAGAAATCCGCTTGATTTTAAGTAGATGAAAGCATTTATATCAACTATGAACAGTTAAAATATTCTGAGTATATTTGCAGTCGTTGGGCATTATATACATTAAGAGGTGCTTTGCTAAACTAGATCCTCTCTCAGTGTTCTGCTCCAAACCAGAACAATGTAACAAAACAGTCACAGTATTCTATGAATCTGATCAGACCATTCACATGATAAAATGCTAAGAATTCTGTAATGCTTAAAGATGTGTAAAAAAAATCACAAAAGTGGTAAAAACAGAGAAAGCCTCTCCAAATTCTGTAACTGGAGCAGGAGAAAATTAATGAAGTTTTGAAACTACAGAGGTCGAGGTAAAATAAAAAATTAGATTACATCACCATCTCAGAAGCCATGAATGTGAAATGTATCAACTGATGAAAAAAAGGAATTAAAAACTTTATAATGAAACAGACTTTTATATGCTGCTACAACAGCATTATGAATAATAATAATAAAGGTTAGAAACCAGTAGAAAATAATATGAAAATACAGTTTTCAGTCTCAAGAGGAACTTCATGCTCTTTTACTGCACATTTTATAACCATTACTCTAAAATCTCCCAGGAACAGTTACATTGTTAATTAAAAAAACCCTACAAACTTCTAGAAATAGGCTACCCAAAATACTAAATTCAGCTCAATACACAAAAAATTGTTTTTTAGCTATTTTCATTAAGCGGTTAGCAGGTGAATATTTATAACTAACTCAACTAAGTACACTTTTCCTGCTTCTATCCATACTGGCTCCCTGCTCTAGCTCTTAAGTGTGATGGATCAAATATTAGCACAAGGCAGAGAAGAAGAATGACAGGGGATGGAAGACATTCATAGACCAGTACACAACTAATAAAACAAAATTTCAAACTAAGAAAGCACTTCCGAAAAAACTTTCTGTTTGATGACAAGTGAAAAGAATCAGAAAGTAAGTATTTAAATCAGCTATGGTTTGAATATTTTATGATGGCTCTAAGCAAGTCCTATTGGAGCTTGCTGCAATCCTGCATAGTTTGTTTAAACTCGTCATTCCCTGTAACTGGCAGAAGAGAACACAATTTTTGCTCCAGATCCTTAACCAGCTGACTCAAGGCCATTAAGTTCCTCTTGACTGTCTGTAGCCTTGTTGTTGGGACTTTGTTGATACCCATCTGGAAAAACCAGTAGTGGGTAATAACCAGTGGGCTGCACCAGACTGGGAAGTTCCTTCATGATGTCCCTGACCCAGACCCCAGGGAGCCAACACACCTCCCTATGGATTGGGTCTGGTCAGCATATCGGGCCCTCCATTCCTCTCAAAAGGGAGATACCAATGACTACTAAACTTCTTTTCTTCTTAGTTGAGGAGGTTGTGATGTGGGAGGCTGCCCTGCCCTAGGCAACTCCTCTGTCCTGCAAGAACTTTCATCCACATTCTCATTTCCCTGGTCCTCAGATTTCAGGGCCTCACTCCTATTGTATAAGGGAAGGTGAGGTAGGTCAGGAGGGAATTCGCCTGCCACGCCGAGCAGAAACCCATTTCCACTCCCCTCCATCTCTAAGGTCCTCTCCTTCTGCCTGGAGGTGAGATGGCAGGGGATCCATGGCTTCTTGTAACGTGGAGGGGGAGTCCATTTGTCTAAGGTATGGCAGGGTGTGCCTCCAGAGTCCCTAATGCTTCCATCTTTCTACTTTGTCTCAGCGCCGCTGCCAGGCTGAGCAGATGGTGGATCTGACGGCACCTCATGAAGCTGTTCTCTCTGCTGCTCTCCCAGAGCAGCGCAAGTTTTCTTGCTTTTCTTCTTCCTATTTTCTGCCCCCGGCCTGCCAGGGATAGGGAAGTGAGTGAGGAGCTGTGTGGGTGCTGGCCAGGGTCAGCATGCCACATCCTCCCATACTATTTGCAATCCTGAAATTTTTATGAAACATGCGGCAGTTTGAAACACACGCTGACAGTTTAAAATATTAAATTACCCACATAGATGTCTTATAAACTAAAGAGAATGAAAAAATCCCGCTCCTGTCTTAGCCAATGCAACTCCTAAAAAAAGGGGAAGAGAAAAGGGGAAAAAAAGAGTGAGAAATAATTTTTTTACAACCAGAAAAAGGCAACCAGACAGCCAAGGCATATCATATTTTCTCTCCTAACCCTAAAAGGAAGGCAAGCCTTTACAAACACACTGGGTCTCTGTGTCAATAAAGATGCAAACCAAACTAGAAATTATTTCCAAAGTAAAGACTCTAAAAGCTGTGGAAATATAATGATAATGGAACAGCAATACTTCTTCCTATTCATCTCACTGGATACTGAGAAACTATGTTAACAAAACTTGTAAAACATTCAAGCACTACACCATTGAATACTGTACAAACTCAAATCCTAACATTTTAAATAGGGTGAAGAAATAAGGACAGAGACTAAGCACAGAAAAAAGAAGAAAAACCCAAACTCCACCAAAAAAAAACCAAAAACAGTTCACCATCTATCCTGTGAACTGAACTGATATAGTGCTCTCATGGAAAGAATCTTGAATGTGATCACGTCAAAAACTAAATCGTGAACATAAAATCAAAGGAAATTTAAAGGCAGCAGTCAAAATGCTTGATTTTAGAAACTCTGCTTGTTTTCCCTTTCTTTTTGTCCTCTATTTCACCCATAGGCACTCACGCAGATTTCACATGAAAAATCAAATGTAACTCCATATGCAAACACATGGTATTTTATCAAGGCCTCCTACTGAAATAAGCAAAATAGTCACTGAACTAAAATACTGGAAAGCACTCCAGTATTACTCTGGTCTTTTGCCAGGAAAAGATTTTTCTCCACCTTTTGGGGGTTTTATTTTTTATAAGCTTACCAGTGTTTTTTTGTAACCTTACTTTCCGACAAGTTTCTCTCAGTCATAAGGTATACAATACCACTATTATTTCAGTTTTAAAAATTTATCAGTCTTCAAAGTTTTAATAACAGGAAGCTTTAAGTTCAAAGTTACTATATGCACAGCCAAAACAACAGAAAGTTGACTTACCTATCTACCATTATGCATTTAGTACATTTGCAACATTGCCCTATCTATTTATGATTGCACTTTCTAAGCAGAGGGACATATTATTCCAAAAAAAGTATAACTGCATAAAGTCTAAATTAATACGAGATAAGCAGAAATACATACCGTGAAATCATACACCTATATATAACCAGAGTGACTCACAAATCTTTCAAACAAACAGCAGCAAATCAGCTATGAAATAGCACCAGACAAACATATGCACACAGGTAAGTATTTCCTCACATTCTGCTAAGCTGTTATGTAGTCACCTACACAGTAAGCAAGAAAAGGCAAGGTACATTTAAAAAAAAACCAAAAAACCAAAACATTTAGAAATCCCAGAAGAACAGCAAGGCAGGAACCAGACAGAACTCGGAAAAGAAGCATGAAATCATAGATATCTACTGTCACTGGAGATGGAATATTTGTAACTGTCCACTGACTCAAAACAGGAATAAAAATAATCCTGAAAACAAAGATTTCTAATGGGATCTACTGCTGTAATGTTAAAACCTCCAAATTTAGCTGTTTTATCTGGCTACAATGACTTGAACTATTACTTGTATTGTGGTAAAGTGGCAACAAAACGGGTAATTAAACCCTTACAATCTGCTCATCTCGTTACAATACACACTGCAAAAAAAAGCCAAATGCTTGCAGCTTCAAGTTAGATATGCATACTTGTAATACAGCAAATATGTGCAACACTTCACAAAAGTGACTGCTACCACCTGGAAAATGACAGCCAGCCCAAAGGCACACAGGAAAGAAATAAAAAATAATGTTAAGGAACAGATATATTGCAATACAACACACCATAAACTGTATTGCTGCAGAGTTTTGTTTTGCAATGGCAAAGTGAATGTTGACATGATGTTACCAACTAGTAATATTAATAATTAATGGAAGTGCATGTCGAAAGACCAGCCATATAAAATTCCATGCAGTACAACTGCTGCTCTATTTTTAATTACTAATGATGGCATACAACTGCATAGATGTTAGTCAGGGTTTACAGAGCTATTGCAGGACCACATGGAGCACCTCTGTAAAATAATTGGCCAGAACATCTGTTCAAGGCTTGAAAAATGGAACCTAGTTACATATACTCTGTCAACTATACAGTGAAAGAAACTTGCTACAACTCTCCAGACCCTTAAGGATACACCTGCTACAGGTCAAATGCTGACTGGGCACACAGACTGTGTAAAACCTATCAAAATGACCATGCTTCCAATGTTATCACTTCTTCGTATAGCTGAGTAAGACCAAAAAAAAAGCCCTAACCAACTGGTATACTGGGTAAATTCAGTAAATAAAAGGTGCACAGAGCTCTGCAACAACTAAAAAGATGCTTGAAAATATGGCAAAAGTACCTGATTAAACATAATTCAGACTCTGTCACACAGAATCAGATCACACATTCTTTGCAGATTGTTTATTCTGTGTATTACGTTTCTTATCTATTTGCTAGTGTTTATTTGCCTATCATCTAACAGAGTGTATAAATGTTCTCCAAAGTTATTCCTTTGTGTCCATTTCTTTTTGGTAGATGTGCAGCAAGCTGATGCATTGTCTAAGTGACTTCACATCACTTCAGCATTACGTTTAACTAAAGATCATAATTTATTAACACTTCTATTTACACTTTGAAAATTTTATTTCCTCCCTGCATTTGAAAAAAGACTTTTCACATTACTCCAGTGTAACAAAATAATTTTCTATAATAACAATTCTTAAACTCTGTTTTTGGCAAACCTTCTTCCAAAGTCACAGTCTCATACTCATTTATACGTGTGACTTAAAGCAAGTCAAAAGTTTGTGTATTAGTGCTGTAAACCCTAATACTTTAGGGAAACTAAAAGGAACAATACTGATCTGAAAGCAGTACAGGGAAAGCATAACTAACTTCCTTCAAAACCTTCTCCTCTATCCCATGCCTTCCTGTTACAGTGTCTCATGACTTAACATTTCTAACCACTCAATTTCTGTATGGTAGCTGAGCAAAAAACTACAGTGTCTTTTGCTGACAGCAAATGATGACATACTTCATGATTATTTTAAACTGCAAAGAGCCAGAACTGTTACAAAAAAAAGTTGCAAGGTGAAAAAAACTGGGGAACCAACCCATATTAAAGCAAACTTCTTCCTTCTTATCAGATCACTTTTAACTCAGATGGACTCTTGATGTTAGTTCCGAATTGTATGCTATGAATGCAGAACCACTTCTTTCTCCTGCAGGGAAGGCTTAAAGCGAGTATCACTTAAACAGGTGAGAACAACGTACTTAAATAGTGCTGAGTTCTTTCTGTCACTTCACTACCCTTAACATTAGTCTGTCCAGTTGGATTTTAACTGCCACTTACCAACTGCTACCTATCAATCTGCATCTAATGTTTATAAACGTAGGTCTTTACTTGATAACTCACCTGCTTTGTTGATTTTTTAGTTCCATTAAATATCTTCCAAGCAAGACCATTACCTCCACTGGCAATATGTCGCCCAACATCGAATTCCCTGGTAACGGGATTTCCCATGACCGCACTGGTGACATCAGCCGTCACCTTCGTAACGGTGCTCTTCAGCTTATTCAGCATGGACTCCATGGTTTCAACCGTGCACCAATGGCTTATCCTACAACAAGAAAAGAAAGCTTTCACAGTCCTCTCAATTCAATAATTTCTTGAAAACAGTCATCAAATAATGCAGGGGGATTTATAAACTGCCCCCCGACAGGAATGGTTCACACTTTGTGTATTAGTATCCATCAAAAAGAGAAACAAATCTGAAGGAAAACAGACTCCTTTATTTCCAGTGGTCACAGAACTAAACCTTTTTCTGAAGCGAAGGGTTCCTTAAGATCCCAGGCCAGCAAAATAATGAATGTGTGTTATACAGACAGCAAGTAAAAAACAAACATATTCTTTCCTATGCAGTGCTTTTCAAAATACAAGCTCAAAATTCAGTATTTTGCCCATCAGATTGCTGACATTACCATTTGCTTGATCCAGCTATTAATGAACTTAAGTGTTAAGTGCAGGGGAAGGAAACAAGAAGCCATCTTTTTATGCTTTACTGAAATCGCACAAGGAAGTTTTTTCACATCACCTTTCAAATTTAAGAGCTAAAAGACTGTGGCAGTTTTCAATTTACTTCACCTTCCCCTGTAGTGTGTACTTCTAGAGTTTTCTATATTTACATAATAAATCTGACTTGCCTATTCTGCCAGACACAAGTTCTGAAGACTGTGTCCCATTTATACAACTGTTTCTCTGATAATGTATACACAAGAAAGAATGAAGGCAGCAAACAAACAGTGAAAAATAAAGAGATAGAAATTCATCTTCTTTATCTGTGTGAGCAAAGAAAAAGAGAGAATGCAAGAAGACATTATTTCCTGGAATCAGTATTATGCAGTATATTCAAAATCAACATTTAAGGATATTTCTTCAGTCTCCGTTTCAAGTAAGATGTAAAGACACCTGCATGCCTCAGTCAAACTTAACCAAAATCAACCACACTGAAGTTACCTGGACATGCTCCTCTCCCTGGTACTATAAATCTGATTCCACTACAAGTCAGGACAAATAATCTGATTAGGTTTCAATTGCAAAGATAGACCTGTTTTACAAAAGAAGTAACAAACATACTAACCAAAACTTCTCGAAAAGTTCCCTGTGTTACGGAACAATTCGCTCCAGTGCAGTTGTGTGTAACAGCATCAGGCGAGGCCCGAGCAAACCTCAGTGCAGAGCTGCAAGCAGCACTGCTACGCTGCTCTGTCTTGACTCCTGTGCAGTTACACTCCACCTTCAGAGCTCTTCCTTAGGGAAATGCAGGAACACACAAATGCCATGGCTCCATAAATTCTCCTCCAATTTCCATGTCAGCTGAAGTCACAAAACTTCATGCTACTAAATGATGAACCCCACCAGGAATTTTAAGAAATTGTATTTAAAAAAAGACAGGAATCCAGCTGCACAGACTTCAATCTTGCAAATACTCAAATTTAAATCAGATAAAGTAGTTATGCTTTCAACAGGGCAACTCAAGAGCAGAAACAGATGTGACTACAAGCATGTTAAGGGAGGAGTTTGTCTTAATTATGGGGACTGTGAGTTTTAGATATGAGAAGCTGTGTCTAAAATCAACAAGACAATCTTAAGAACAACTACAAACTTGTTTGGTATCTAGTTAGTGGTTTTTTGAGACCATACCTTGAAATAAATTATGGAAACACAGAATTCCTTTATTAAGTAATTTTGTTTCAGTATTTGAAATTTTATTATTACAAGAAATTAATTTTACTTTATGATTAATGATATGGAAAAACACATGCAAGTCCTAACTGTGCAGCCCTAAACCAAACTGCTATGAAGACACTGGCTAATATCCCTGTATAAATAAACTTTTCATTAACCTGAAAAATAGGTACAAACAAGGACCATGGATTATTCTGAAAAGGAGCTATAGGTATTTCAGAGATTTTATTCAGCAGCTATTCTATGGGCAAACTCTATATGCTAAAAGACTATAAAATCAATCTTAATGAGTTTAAGACGATTCCAAATCTAATATATTTGGGTTTAGATCTCGTGCTTTTTCCATTGTTTTGTTCACTCCCAGCCATCAAATCTCCTCTAGTACCAATGCAACACCATCTTGTGTTAGGACTCTCAAGACTAATAAAACACTTTGCAAAATTAACTGCAGAAATATTACAAAGAAAATGCATGTGCATACATGTTCAAATTTCTTTGTGCAAATCTGAAAGGAAGCTTCTCTATACAGATGGTGGCAAAATGGTGTAGTATTCATTAAATCAGAAGTGCCCTCTGCTGTGGGTGACAGACTAACCGCAGCGAGTAGCCTGTAAAAGCCACTGGGTGAGAATGTCAACAGCATTCCAGTATCTGAAGTGTCAGAATTTAAAATTCAAGCCTGGTAGACCCTGTCCAACCTGTTCCTCTCCAGCTTAACAGTAGGAAAACTATTGTTTAATTTAGCTTCTGAGCAAGGAGTACCAAGAATCTTATTTCTCAATAAGCAGATGGGGGTTTAAAGTTTACATCCATCTATCTGCAGATTTGTAGAAATCCTCCTATCAACATTTGAATGTAAACTAAAATAGTGTATTTTGCTTTATAAAAACACTTGCTATGACCAACTTCAGTAAAAAATCTATATATGTCAACAGGAACAATGTACCTATCCATGCCCCACCTAAAATATCTATTTTGGGTAGTATCTGTAACACCACAAATCATGACAAGTTAACCACATCTGAAATACGCAAGTCTAGTTCTCAACTGCAGGAAAACTCGTTTGTTCAGTTTAGACTGGTCTAGTATTTCTAAAAAAAAATTAATAACCAAGTGGCAATAAAATCAGTCACCCACAATGAAATCTGCATTTCAAGTTAAACGGCAATAAATGAGACAAAAGCAAAATCTGAAGAGTAACAGTGTTTGGACAAGCAACACACGACATGCAATAAATGTTTAAGAACTCTGATTTCTTCCTGTTTGAATTTCATGAGTAATATTAATGCTACTGGTACTAAGTCCATGAAACCTGGAACTAATCCTAAAAATTCTGAATGTTCAATATGTTCTTTTTATGAATGCTCGTCACAGTCAGTAATGGTTTTTATGCCGATATACATAAGCAATAATACAGCAGCACGATGAGAACAATCACTTAGCAAGGTAGTAAGCAACAACGAACACTGCACTAAGAAATGAAGCAAAACATTCAAAATGTTGAAATACAGGCTGTTGAAATCCAAAACAAAGACTGTCCACCATTTTTCAATTCTTAGTCATATAAAAAAACCTGCATAATGTAAACGCATCAATTTATCCTCAAACTAATTCACAGCTTCATCTGATGCACGGCTATGGGTACACACTGTACAGTAGTACAACACACACTACCACTATTCTGAACTGTAACAAGCTGGGATTCCCCTTTGGGAACACAGACAGCAGGCTGGTGCACAGCTACTTCATGCCACCCAACCGCATCCTATCCATCTGCCCCAAGCCAGGATCATTTCACAGAAGTGCTGGAACAACTGAGTCACAGCAAACAAAAGGACAAAACCCCATCATTTTTCAGGCACAACCAGTCTTTTCCATTTGTTACAAGAAACACCGAAAGGGTCAAATGCAATGAAGCATTCTGTAAGGTGTAGCTGCTCTCGCCGCACATCACCTTCTTAACTTTCATGCACCATTTCGGCACTGAGCTTCCCCCGAACCGCTACCAAAACCTCACGGAACGAGATCCATGAACAGGGTTCTGTCTGTCGCCTGGTGACAGGTGAAATACAGCCCGTGCACCGCACAAATCCCGGGTCAGCCCCTCCGGACAAAGTATTTACTGTTATTTACAGAGAGAGCGGACTCGCACCGCCCCGCGCCGCAGGGCCGGTACCTGCGCTCCCTGCTCCGCGGGGCAGCCGGGAGCACAGCGCCGGGGGGCGGCGGCGGCCGCGGG